>JAGDYQ010000108.1:0-12500 GCA_021962125.1 Bulinus truncatus
AATAATAAAAGCTAATCAAAGGGGCGTAATCAAAGGGGCGTAATCATTATTTATTTTTGTAATAGTTATTCAACATGATTACTTCCCTCTCTAAATTTATCGAAATTCATGCGCGTGGAGCAATATTTATGGCTGTAACCCGGAAAAAAAATACGGATTTCGTCCGGCGAAAATGCTCCAAAATGTCCTTTGTCCGAAACGGAAAAGACTTAAACTGCTTGTTTTTATATATCTGGCCCGTGTAATTCAAGTTAATGTAAAAGCTGATTTGTAGAAAAAAGGTTTTACCATAACGCTTCGAAATCAATTCTACGACAGTGTAATAATGTTGCACGTTGATTTGGAAAAAAAAAACAACTGCCAAATACTACAAGCGACTTACTCTGAACACCAGAATCACTACTTAGAGACTCACGCAGATATTTAATGAAGTCGGCAATAAATGGTGCGCATCGGGTGGCATTACGGCTCATTCATAATTAGTATTGTTTTGAAAGCGGGTAAAAATGGTCTTCATGTGATCACATTTAATTCATCAAGTACAAATATTGTTCCTATTACTGTGATCACTCAGGGTAATCTCAAAAGGCTAATGAGGTTAAAAAAAAAGATAATGTTTAGATGGGAATTTCTCAAATTTTTTCGTTTCACGACCCCATTAAGAGCTATGTAGGATTTTTCGCGACCGACCCACAGAAAAAAAGGGGGAAAAAAGAAAACAAATTATAAAAGAAAGGCTGGAGATAATTGTAAATATTTTAGATCAACTTCAACATACGCTCTTTGAGAACCGCTGGGTTTTGGCTAAAAAATTTTTTTTTAATTATTTAACATATAAATATAATATATATAATAGCGATTTGGGCTCTGCGTTAAATCGAAAGTAAAGAATTAATACAACAGTATTCCAGTTTAAAATACAATCATGAAACAATCGGATCTGCCCGAAACCAAAAAAAATAACCTAGCCTACCGATCAAGCCTAAGGGGATATAACTCTATGCAAAGGTTTTTTGCAGGGTACAGCTAGTATTTAATAATACACAAATGACTACACAAATAAAAGTGCATGCACTGAAAAGTGACTTGTTTTGTGCGGGTTTGTTTTATGTGGATGTATGACCTCATAAAAAGAAATGTAATCTTTTAAGAGTTTAAGACACACAATAGGTAAGTGTGTGTGTGGGGGGGGTGACGCGTGCATTTACTCACGTCACACACACACATTACGAGACAAGAAGAAGTGCGCCAACTGAGTTCATAACGCAAGATGAGAAACCAAACAAAACACATCAAGAGCTGATCTGGGAAAGAGAATAAAACCTTGAATCAGCGAGAGTCAATTAGAGAGACACACAGCGTGAGTGTCAAGATTAAAAAGACAGAGACAGATGCGGAGATTATTGACAGCTGTTGGGTGTCCAGCGGACCGACTGTACAGCACACGGGTGTGGGGGGCAGCACAATCAGACAGAACCAAGTGACAGTGAAATATTGGTCAACAAACCACACGGGGCCCAGTCAACGGAATACGTAATGAGTTGTTGAAATAAAAACAACAAGAGGTATGGTGGTGGGGGACGGGAATGCGCAGGGGGACGGGAATGCGTAGGGGACGGGAGTGAGTAGTTTGTTTTCTAAGACGAGTACTAAAACATGTTTAATCGACCAGGAGACATGGCGAAATGTCACAGTGGGCGGTTGTGTGACAAGTAAATGTGTGCTCCACTTCAACACGCGCGCCGCTCGCGTACATACACACACATATGAACTCACGCTGTGATAACAAAGGTGGCATTTTACAATGTTCATTTCTGACAACTGAACTGGACGTTTTGAAGAAACGTTTCTATTATGTCCACCATTCTTCAGACCACATTTCTCAAAATATCAGAAAGCAACACAATTACGGCAATTATTAAAAAAAAAAAAATAACGAACTTGTTCAACGCTATTCCGATTGGCTTGGCAATAATGTAAATAAATGAAAATATGAAATTGACTTTTGACAACAATACCGTATATTTTATATCAAGTATAAAATATATTATTTTTGCAGCATGTGGAGAATACTATCCTATATATCTAGCTTAAATAGAAGTATATAGATGGCGTAATAGAGGTACACAGATGGCAACACCCATTGAGACAACACTAGCCTATATGTCTAGCTGTAATAGAGGTACACAGATGGCAACACTTACTTGGACAACGCTATCCCTCCAGGCTTGCCCACATAATCCTCGTGGTGCAGCACCGACTCGTTCCACGGAATCTTCAGGAAGCCCAGGATCCTCTCCATCCACTCCCTGGGGTGCAGCGCCAACTGCTCGTAGTAGACGGGCATGCACATGGAGGGCCCCACGTGCAGGCACTGGGCGTACATGGTCTCCAGGGCGGAGTTCCACTTCATCAGGCACTTCCTGTAGCTCTTCAAGTCGAAGCCGGAGATGGTTACCTTGCGCGTGATGATGGAGTGGACCACGGCCCTGCCGTCTCGGATCATCAGGATGTACTTGGACTCCGGGAACTGCTTGCTCAGGTACACGGTGGACTTGAGGGTGAACGGGTCCTTGTTGCACAGGTGGGGCGCGGCCGAGCCGTGCTTGGCGATGACCTCCAGTATGAAGGCCCTGACCGCCGAGTCCAGCACCTCCGAGGTGACCCCGGCCTCCTCCAGCCTCTTCTTCTCGATGGCCGACTTCTCCCACTGGGTCCTCATCCCGAGGATCCTCGGGATGACCCTGGTCTCTTCCCCGCACCGAATCTCCGGGTGGGCGTCCAGCATGGCCCGCATCAGGGTGGTGCCGCTCCTGGGCATGCCGCCCACGAATATGATGGGCGTGTGCTCGTCGTAAGGGATTGCCCGCTGGTGGACGTCGTAAATGTACTTGGTCCTCTCCTTGGGGACCATCTTGACGGCCGGGCCAGGGCTGCACGGGAAGGCCTGGTACAGTATGTACAGCAGCATGAGGCCGATGACCAGGAAGTAGACCTTCTGCCGGCACAGCTGCCGGTACACGGCCATGCTAGGTTTCTCTTCGGAGTATTTCCTGCCGTCCGCTTTGTACATGTAGGAGCCTGAAACAGCCCTGTGCCTGTTGTGTTGTTTCTTGACAAGGCCCCGTCCCTCTACATCAGCTGGGGGCGTCACAAGGGTCCAACCAATGTAGACACTGAAAGTGGAGGAAAAGTTTTTATATACAATCCGTTTAGGAATAATAAGAATAAAAACTACAAGAAAACAAAAAAAATTTTGAATTCCCATTTTGTAGACCATACGCACAAGAGGACTAATAGTCATTAGTCCATCTTTGCGCATTATCGAAGAAGTCCACGCACAACAAGGAACATGATGAGGGTCGGGGTGTGTGTGTTTGAAAGGGGGTAGGGGCGAAAGGATAAAAAAAAGTAAAGTTTCCTTAGCCCTAACGGGCCATCGGGGCAGAATGTAGAATGCATCTGTTTCTATAACCTCTGCATATGAAGGGATCGTGTGGTTAGCACAACGCCCAGCCGCCTTTACTTCCCCAACTTAAAGTCATGTACCCATTTAAAGCTTGGAGGACTTGAGTTTAAATACAAGTTTGTCCACCGTGGTGTCGCCTAAGATTGGATCCATGGGTGGAAGGGGGAAGAAGTGTTATATTTCAGGGAGGGTAGTGGTGGTGGTGGTGGTGGGGGTGAGTGGCACACGCGTAGTTTGGCAAACACCGGTTTACATGATTGGAAAGGGGGGATGGGGGGAGGGGGGGTCCACACTGACAGCGGAGTAAACCCGTAGAGCAGAGCATAAATGAATTTATCATCCAGTTTAAGATGTTTATCTCTGAAAGGTCGCCGACTCCCCCAAAGGATATGGTGAGCTTAGACAAGCCGAGTCGATCACCGGGTGTAATAGGATTTGTGTGATCGTTTGGTCATACGCTCCTGAATGATTCGTTTATGAGTGCGTGCGTGGGTGCATGAGAATGAGTGTAAAAGAAATAGTTGTAAGATATACAACCTAGCATATATATCATATATAATAATACTCATTTCCAGTGTGCGTTAAATCGAAAGTAAAGAATTAATACAACAGTATTCCAGTTTAAAATACAATCATGAAAAAATCGGATCTGCCCGAAACCAAAAAATAACCTCGCCTGCCGATCAAGCCTAAGGGGATATAACTCTATGCAAATGTTTTGCAGGGTTCAGCTAGTATATATATATATAATACCTAATCAACTTTCTATGTGTACGTGTTTTGTTATTAAATTTAGTGCTTAGAACGTTATGCTCGCTAACTGTTACATGAAAGAGTCAACAGTGAAATGTTGCACAAATATTTAGAGAGTATTGATGACGCAATTATTGTAGATTATTTCAGTGAAGTGGTCGGAAAATGTATATATGCTAGTGTTTGTTATTTTTACTCTCGTACTGTGTCTAATTTAGAAGAATGAATAATTATTTCAATTTACATCTTTCCGTTATTCCTATTTTTTCCCATCTATTTTGATTAATTGTTGTTCTTGTTTGTTTTTTACCTATTGTGCAGGCTGTTTAATTAGTTTATAAATAAACAACAATCAAGACTAGAGCAATGAATTAGATATACAACATTTCAAGATAGCATAAAAAAAAAATTACCGTAACGATGGCGACGCAACTATAAGGGTGGGTAATTAATTGTGCCTAAAGTAAAGTACAGTGAGTACAATATAGTACAGTATAGTACAGTGAGTGCAAAAAAAAAAAGTTAAGTAGAAATATAGGGTAATGACCAGGCTTGCGGAGCCGCCATATTTTTTTTCGGCTCCGGCTCCGGCTCCCACAAATTTTGACGGCTCCGGCTCCCTATTAAGATAGTATCACACGAGACAAAAAATTGTGTAATTGCTCCACGCTAACATCCCGCTGATAAAAAGTTATGCAAATTTTGCCACGTTCACCCCCAGAGTCAGGAACTTGAAAAATATACGCATTGTCCATTGTCGGTTTTACTAAAAACAAACCATTTCAGTGCATCCAGAATTATATCATTATTTTCCATCGAGGTTTCTCTAGTCGCCATTTTCAAAAGTAATAAAAAGTTATTTCAATGATCAAATTAGCAAATAGTAAAATGATACATTATTTAAAATATTTTAAAGACTTCAGTATTTATATTAATTATTGATTAATTCGAAGTGACTATTCGGACCCGGGCAGGCCCGTAGCCAGGATTATTGCATTGGGGGGGGAGAATTTTTTTTTCGGCCGGGGGGGGGGGCGTGCCGAAGAACTGATTCTGGGGTACAGCGGCGGATCTAGACAACTTTGACGGGGGGGGGCAAAACTTTGACCCCCGGGGGCGGGGCGAAACTGTTTTCAGTGTTGAAAATTGGTCTTTGAACAAAAAATATTTCGATAATTTAATGATGCATTACCTAAACTTGCGATAACCGGAGGTGGGGGGATATGCCCCCCGGCCTCTCCCCATAATTCCGCCCCTGGTGGGGTAGAAGAAATGTTTGGGGGGGGGGCGAAAATGGAGGTGCGAAGCGCCGAAAGCTTGAGAACGGAGAGGAGGGGTTTTGGGAGGGGACCTCAGTGAGTCCCTTCCCCAAGAAATTTTTTGCAGTTCCATATCTGGAATGGTGCATTTTAGTACCGATCGTTTAGCTATTAATTAGAAATATATAATTTTAACTACGTTTCAATAGTGCATGCATGTTGCAGTTTTGTTAAAAATAATTTAAATAGTAAAGAGTTTTAATGACAAAAATTTATTGAGGCTGAGCAATTTCTGATTCCTGTTATAAATATATTGACCATTTGTTCTGCTACACAATTGTTACATAATAGATACCTGATTTATATCATTATACTGTTGGTTAAACGTACAACCCGGGAAGAACGACAAAGATGTACGAATATAGCTTAGCTATTTGTGTGATATTTCTTATAAAATATTGAAAACAAAGAACAGATCTATCAACAACAAATGACCAGTCGCAATTATTCAATTTAAAATAAAATTAATTCTGCTAAAAAGTAAATTTGCAAATTAAATAACATCACTCAGAAATCACGGAGTTTGTACTTTATTTTTTTATTATACATATGTATAAAAGTGAAGTCAGAAGTCAATATTATTTTATTAACTTAAATAAGTTGCTAGTTGTCCTCAGAAGATATCAATATATTAAACTATTACAAGGTTACGAAAAGGGCCCACCGACAGACATTTCGGGTCCCTGGGCAGGGGTGAAACGGGCCCCCGTGCTGATATTAATATTTTCAAAAGTTGATTGGCCAGCTCAGTCCGGGCCCCTAAAACAAAATTGAACAAAATGATTGATGTTTTATAGCCGTTATTATTAAAATTTTGTCAAAAAGCTCAAATCATGCACGGGGGGAGGGGAGGGGGACTCAGGTCATGAACGGGGGGGGGGGGTCAGCCCTCTAGCCCCCTCTGGCTACGGGCCTGGACCCGGGTACCAATAAACTCCGATTTTTATTCGGACTCCGTTCCAATAAACTCCGATAGTTATTCGGACCCGTGGCAAATATGCACTTAGCTTAGCTATACATAAACTTTATTATTGTTTTTTGTTTATTTTTTTATAATTGTTTGAATTGTATGATTTAATCGTTACTCAGTGTCTAGGGTTTCACTAAGCGGACTCTGTATTATTATTTTTTCGGGTTCCGTCTAATAAAGTTTAAATATAGCTAAGCTTAGTGCATATTTGCCACGGGTCCGAATAACAATCGAATTTTATTGGGACCCGGGTTCGAATAGCCACAGCCTTATAAATGTATCTGCTCTGTTTCAGATATTCTGTTTATAATAAAATTGTTAAATACAGAAAGCTACCATTTTGTTTATAGTCTATTACAAATTGTAGGAGGCAAACAATCAAACAAATTTGTAATTTTAAAGCTAAAAAAAAAATTCTGCTGTAAAAAAAAAAAACCATTTGGGAGCCGTGGAGCCGCCAGATTTTTTCGGCTCCGGCTTCAGCAAAAAGTAGCGGCTCCCGGCTCCTCGGCTCCGGCTCCGCAAGCCTGGTAATGACGAAGTTATCTTAGTGCTGTTATAGTTCACAATACCGTTCAAACGATGAGGACTTAAAAAAAAAAAAACATAACCACTACTGATCTCAGTTTAACCGACTTAATGGCAATCGATTTAAGTTTTACCGGCCAAAGCTTATTTTTTTTTTTAATCCCGATTTACTTTTTCTGAAATATAAAAAAAAAAATGAAAAACCCAGTATAGCCGCAAATGACACAACCCCTCCCTTCCCCCCCCCCCCACCGATCACATAACCCCCCCCCACCACCCCTCCAACTCTCTATCCAGCAAGCCTACACTCATGGATGCACACGTAAGCTCCCTGGATTCGGCTCTCGAAATGGACGCGACGTCCAGAAAAGTCAGAGACGCGCGCGCACACACACATACACAGAGCTGAGATAGCTAGGAGTGCACAGACTCACACGCATGAATGAGTACATTGAGCAAACAAAACGCCATTCCCTCTCTCTCACACACACATACACATTCCTCCCCCCCTCCCCTTTTCCATGGCTTGACG
The DNA here is from genome assembly GCA_021962125.1 of Bulinus truncatus. Taxonomy (NCBI): domain Eukaryota; kingdom Metazoa; phylum Mollusca; class Gastropoda; family Planorbidae; genus Bulinus; species Bulinus truncatus. The sequence continues at coordinate 7,572 of JAGDYQ010000108.1, forward strand.
AGAAACGATGCCAACGACCAACCATCAGGGGCCCTAAAAAAAAAGTGGGTGCAACGTTGTGAGAGGAGTGACCCCCCCCCCCTCCCTGCTAAAGTAAAGAGTCGTGAGTTGGAAGTTAAGCTTTGCACCAAGTTGATTTATGGCTTGATGTTTTAAACTGTCTTAATAGCTTTATGTCAATCAACAAAGCCTGACCGTTCAAAAAGTCCATTCAATTAGGCTCAACAAAAACGAATCATTTGTGATGAGGAAATTTTAAAAAATAAAAGAAAAAAAGACTTCTCTAATATTGAAATAAAAAATGTAAAAATAAATAAATAAATCGTCTATCAAGACTACATATGCAATGCATATAACAACAGTCTGAAATATAAATCTTTGTTGGTGTAATAACTGTCAGAAATACACATAATTTGATGACGTAAAAACTGTCAGAAATACACATAATTTGATGATGTAAAAACTGTCAGAAATACACATAATTTGATGATGTAAAAACTATCAGAAATACACATAATTTGATGACGTAAAAACTGTCAGAAATACACATAATTTGATGATGTAAAAACTGTCAGAAATACACATAATTTGATGATGTAAAAACTATCAGAAATACACATAATTTGATGACGTAAAAACTGTCAGAAATACACATAATTTGATGATGTAAAAACTGTCAGAAATAAACATATTTTGATGATGCAACATCTGTCTGAAATACACACCTCCAAACGAGCAGCCGTTTAAGCACAAAAGAAACGCACAAAACGGACAGCATCAAGACGCCGACGCTGGCATCTCCAATCGGTACCGCCAATGCCCGTCGGCTGCGAATCGTGAGGCGGCGATGCTGCCCACTGCTGCAGATATCGAAGATCGCCCCATGCCGCCGCCGATACGGTTTTAAAAAAAAACATTCGGCTGATTCACCCAATTACCAGGGAAGGGAAGGGTTCAGCCAATGTGTATTTAAAAAAAAAAAATTGAGCCGATAAATGAAATCAGTTTTAGGGGGAAGTCTGAACGGAGGAGAGAGAAATTTAATCAATAGTTGTTTTTTTTTTTGGTCAAGTGGCGGGAGATCGTGTATCTGTAAAGCAGACAATGTTTGTTTGGCTAACCCTCCCTCCTCCCCCCCCCCTCCCTAGACCCTTCCATCTCCCCTGCCCGAGTTTGTTAAGTGTGCTACAAGCTAAAAATCGGGCCGTGCATGTAAACATTCAATTAATACTAATTAAAATTGATACAGGCAGGAATAGCAATGAAAATAATCAAAAATAAAAAAAAAGCTGTGGAATATCAAGTTTTTGATGGATTGACTATGGGCCTCAACCTTGTCCGCTACTGTACCCCATTGAGTGCGAAAGTAGGTCCGCCGGTAACCCCCTCACGAGTGAGTTCTTCAGATTCTTGGTTGTTCTTAACGGAAATTATATGTCTCTGTGTACCCAGGTATAAGCTTTCCTGTACCCCTTGGGACACGCGTACAACTGGATGAGAATCGCGGCTTTAAAGTACAGTACAGTACGGTACAGTATAGTATAGTATGGTATAGTATAGTTTAGTATAGTATAGTATAGTATAGTATAGTATAGTATAGCTTAGTATAGTATAGTATAGCTTAGTATAGTATAGTATAGTATAGTATAGTATAGCATAGTATAGTATATACAAGCCCGGAGTGCGGCTCTCGTCGACCTCATGCGTGTCCGTCCCTGGTATATTATAGTCTGAGGGAACTACTACGCACAGAACACCATCAAAGTATAACCCCCCCCCCCACCACCACCGTCTACTGTGGTTCAACTATATGCATTGTCCTGGTGATTTATTCCTAACATCTGTTCAATTCCGAGAAACCCTCGTACTCATTCCGAAAAACATTTCATTTAGGCTTTATTCAGGAAATGCTTGAGATTTTTTTGTTCAAGCATTACAATTTATGGAACCTGTATTGGGGATACACATTTTTTTTACAAATGTTATGGTGAGACAAAATATAAAAAAAAAATGTTTATAAACACAACTATGAATCCGAAATTAATCCTGGAAATCGGTCATATCCAAAATCGTTCGAGTTCCGAATCAGTTCCCCCCCCCTTAAACGAAATGAATAGATTCGTTTCTAGATCACCTAAGAAAATCGTTATTTCAAAATATATATACATACATATATGTTTGTAGAAAATGCTCCCGATTTTAAAGCAAATATTAAACATTTCAATGGCAGGAAAATCACAAACTTGCGTTTTTAGAGCATTTTCGAAAAAAAATGCTCTATTGTCCCCGTTTTGTCTGTCTGTCTGTCTGTCCGTCCGTCTGTCCGTCATCACCCTAGATCTCAACAACCATAAGTCCTAGACCCATGATGTATATATCATTTTGTAGGTCTTGGCCTGCCAAGAAATGACTTTTTTCCATTTCGCGATCTGACCTCTCAGGGCCGTAAAAGGGGCCTTATAAAGTACCGTTTTTTACTATATAAGCTATATTAATAATGGACCGCCCTATATCTCAGCAACCATAAGTCCTAGACCCATGATGTATATATCATTGTGTAGGTCTTGGCCTGCCAAGTGTACATCAAAAGTCCATTTCGCGATAGGACCTCTGAGGGCGGGGCTTCAGGGCTCCTAAGGGGCTTATATATTATATATACACCTTGTACGTTCAATAACCCATTCATTTGGTGCGAAATACTACAGCACGTAGTTTCACCTAGATTTATTAAGAAACTCATCAAATGAAATAGTAGGTCTTGGCCTGCCAAGTGAACATCAAAAGTTTATTTCGCGATCTGACCTCTGAGGGCCGTAAAAGGGGGCTTATAAAGTACCGTTTTTTTTACTATATAAGCTATATTAATAATGGACCGCCCTATATCTCAGCAACCATATAAAGAAACGTCTTTTTAATATCTTTTTTTTTAGATATATGCATTACACAATTGAATTTGTAAACATTTCCAAAATCTACAAATATTTACTGAAAGATAGCATACGTACTGATACATAATACGAAAATGCGCTAACACGTCCTGTGTCCAGAATGGAACAGGCTTAATTGCTTGTTTTTGTTTTGATTCATTTTTCATAAAAAGGCCAAAAAAAAAAAAGGTTCACAAGGATCATTGTGTATCACATGAGATCCTAACAGTAGAGATGTTCTACGTGGTATATATACGAGGCATGAGATGTTCTATGTGTTATATATACGTGGTATGAGATGTTCTATGTGGTGTATATATATATATATATATATATATATATATATATATCTATACCTATAAGAGGCATTTGCTGTCTGTCTGTCTGTCTGTCTGTCTGTTCCCTTATAACTCAAGATCCAGATAACCAAATAATGTGAAATTTGTTACACATACACATAATTACATGGGGAAGGTTATAGGACAGATTTCGTTTCATCTCGATGGGTAGTTTAATTGTAATTATTTTTTTTTTATTTTAGTATTTTACTATATTAAAGTAATCTCGACGGCGCCATAAATAAAATTCCTCTGTGACGTCATTTCCCGATTCGAATAGAACTTGCGCGCTGGTGCTGTATTGTGCCTTTGTGATGCAAAGAATTGTTGTTGTTTTTTCATGCTCCCTGATTTGTACAGTTTGAGGAAGATAAAGGAATGAAGAAGGATTTTTGAAGAAGTGTGAAGCCATAATAATAAGTATATATATATATATATATATATATATATATATATATATATATATATTTATATATATATATATATATATATATATATATATATATATAGAGAGAGAGAGAGAGAGAGAGAGAGAGGGGGGCAGGGGAGGAGAGAGAGGGAAAGGAGGGGGGAGGGAGGGAAGGAGGGGGAGAGGAGGGAGGGGGGGGATGGACAGAGGGGAGAAAAGGAGGGGGAGAGAGGGAGATGGGGGGAGAGGGAGATGGGAGAGGGAGTAGGGGGAGATGGAGAGAGAAAGGAAGGGAGGAGGGAGAGAGGGGTAGGGAGGGAGAGAGAGGGGGGAGGGAGGGAGAGAGGGTGGGAGAGAGGGAGGGAGAGAGAGATAAAGAGTGAGGGGGCAGGGAGGGAAGAGGGGAGATGAGGGGAGGAGGGGAGGGAGGAGGGGGATTGAGAGGAGGTGGAAAGGGGGAGGGGGAGGGAGAAAAGGGGGGAGAGAGGGAGATGGGAGAGGGAGCAGGGGGAGAGGGAGATGGGAGAGGGAGTAGGGGGAGATGGAGAGAGAAAGGGAAGGGAGGGAGAGAGGGGGTAGGGGAGGGAGAGAGGGAGAGGGGGAGGGAGGGAGAGAGAGGTGGGGAGAGAGAGGGAGGGGAGAGAGATAAAGAGTGAGGGGGGCAGGGAGGGGAGAGGGGGGAATGAGGGAGGGAGGAAGGGAGAGAGGGGGAGGGAGAGAGAGAGGTGGAAAAGGGGGGAGGGAGGGGGAGAAAGGAGGGAGGGAGAGAGGGGTTCGGGAGGGAGAGAGGGGAGGGGAAGGAGAGAGGGAGGATGGACGTTGGAGAGAGAAGGAGGGGGAGAGGGGAGAGAGGGAGATGGGAGAGAGATGGGAGGGGGAGAGGGAGGGAGGGAAAGGGAGAGAGGGGTAGGGAGGGAGGGAGAGAGAGGAAGGGAGAGAGGGGGTAGGGAGAAAACAGAAGGTAAACAGAAAACCTTATTTTAAACCCGGGCAAAGCCGGGTACTTGCAACTAGTATATATATATATACGTGGTATGAGATGTTCTATCTGGTATATATATATATATATATATATATATATACGTGGTATGAGATGTTCTATGTGATATATATATATATATATATATATACGTGGTATGAGATGTTCTATGTGGTATATATACGTGGTATGAGATGTTCTATGTGGTATAAATACGTGGCATGAGATGTTCTATGTGGTATATATGTTACCGGCAAAGTGTGAAATGCCGGCATT
>JAGDYQ010000108.1:17500-120081 GCA_021962125.1 Bulinus truncatus
AATTTCAAGATGGCGGCATGCCGCACCCACGAATATCAATATGTTATTTTTTTTTAACTAAATTATTTTTTAAATCTACTATATTATTACTAAGATATTAAAATGTCTTAAACTTAAATAATAAAAAAGATTTTGCTTTGACCCAGGTACCCCCCCCCCAATGTATGACATTTTACAACATTTAGAATGTTTGGTATAAGTAATATGAAACTGTACAAATCTATAAATCGTTCATGCAAAATATACAATGTACATATGAATAATACTGTTTATGGATTGTCACAGGAAACTTGCTTTGCTTTCAATTTTCGGAAGAACATCCCTTGATTTCTTTGTTTGCAAAACCATCCCATGTCGAGAGCTATGTCCGTACAGTTTGAAATGTCCGTACACTTTCAAACTAACAGCAGTAACTTCTTTAATTGCTCTTTCAAAAGCTTGAGAGTGACAGGAAATTTGATCCAGTATGATTGGGTTGTTGCGTTTAAGTTCATCATCACAAATATGTTCCAGCAGAGGAGGGGATGTCACTGCACAAAGATCCCAGTTAATCATCTGATCATATGATTTAGCTGCAATATTCAGGATTATGCCATTTTTGTTGAAAAATTCTAACTCTGCATGGAGCTGGTTTATGTCGTGCTGTTATGATTTTATTTACTGCATACCTTCCAATTTCTTCATCATTGTCCTAACTGCAGCCAATAGAATGTTTTCTGGATGCAAAGTAGCAAGTTATTTTCCAATACAGGCAATATAATAGATTGATCAGCAGTATCAAGGTTCTGAAGCAGTTGTATCATATAGAAAAAGTTTCTAGCCCCACTTTGACAAGATGGATCGCAAAAACCCTGTTCGTTTTTGTTAACCATCTTTGCTCTCATCAGTATGTTCCTTGGCTGCCCTATCTCTCCAAATTTTTCTATGTTGACGCATCTTTGCTGGATCCAGAGCTGTAGATGGTGTTAACATGTTTAAGTCCTTCAACACAGCTTTAACGATAAGACATGTATCCCTATTGCTTAGTTTACATCGATCCACTGCTTCATATTGATATCTGTTTTGTTATTTGGAACATTCCTCATCGCTGGAGAAGTCTACATCAAGTAGTTCATCATCTTCAGCATCCTGATCTGGAATATCATTATCTTTCTCATCATTGACGTATCATTTGTGGTTCCTATCTGATCGCCACCCTGCATCAATGAATGTTTTCTTTTCTGTCGATTTTGTAATATTTTTGTTGTTTGCTTGTCAACATTGTCTATGAACATATTTCTTCCCATCTTTTGATCCACCCAAAATGCCCACTCAAGCACAGAAATTATTATTGTGGACATTTACAGTCTCCTCTATCCCTAACATCTGCATCTTTTTACTCGAACAATTATACTGGTAATGTCATTTGTAGGGATACTAGCCTGGTCATATAATTGTTTAACTTCATGCGCTAATGCGTAGGCTCGTGAATGAAGGCTATGATTGTATTTGATCCATTTTGAAACGATCCACCTATAGCCTTGAAAGCATCTTCACTAAGTTGGAAGTATTTTTTAGGTTATTCAGCTGCTGACCCAATTGGTAGAATGCTGATTTTTTCACCCTATATTATATATATATATATATATATATATATATATATATATATATATATATATATCAACTCGGATATTCCAACGTATGAAATACATAGATGAATGAAAACTTAAGAAACTTAATAATGTAATCATTATTACACAAAAAATAATGAACACAATAATAATGATATTATAATTCCAAGCGTGTAATTATTCAGAGAAACACACACACACACACACACACAAGGTTCCGTTTAAAACAGTTCATGCTGCGAAATAATCCACAGTTGGCTATGCCATAACTATCAAATTACATTTAATTCATGACATTCAGCTCGAAAGCCCATCATACCCCCTTTCACGGAGCCACATTAATGTAGAACTTTCCAGACGAGTCTAAGATAAAGCCAATGATTTGAAGAAAGAAAAAAAAAAACAAACACTGCTTGCCATCATTTTCCCCATAAAAGGTCAAATGTCAACCTCATGAAATGAACGAAAAAAAAACTGTATGGAGATACTCTACGTGAATGTGCATACAAACAGTGTGGTTGAGTGGGGGCCACCAGCTGCACGGACCTGGACGTTTGGTGACAGTCAAGAGAGCCCCGCCACCACCACCACCACCACTGCCTCCCTCCCCCCCTTCATTACGTTAGAAATGTCAAGACTCGCCATTCAGAAGTCGAGATGAACAGCCAGGAGAAGCAGGAACAAAGCTTTCCGAAACTAAGCTAAAAACCACCTCTACAGACAAGAAGAAACGATCCTTATGTTTACACGCGTAAATCTAATAATATGTGCATGCACTGTACCAGTTACATACAAGTTATTTACGAGTTATTCACCAGTTATTTACCTATTCATATATATATATATATATATATATATATATATATATATATATCAGCTATTTACCAGTTATTCTCTAAGTGGACATTGGGGCTTACACAACGTTTATAGAAACATGTAATACATTATATCAAAATGTAAGGGAAAGTGTGGAGGGGGGGGGAGGTCGCTGGAATCGAATTTCAGTGAGATTTTTTTTTCCGAGCCGGGTGAAATTCCACCACATGACTTTAAGTTGGAGGAGTGAAAGGCCACTGGGCGTTGTTCTAGCCACACAATCCACCGATATGCCGTGGCGACTGAGCGTTGTTCTAGCCACACAATCCACCGATATGCCGTGGCGACTGGGCGTTGTTCTAGCCACACAATCCACCGATATGCCGTGGCGACTGGGCGTTGTTCTAGCCACACAATCCACCGATATGCCGTGGCGACTGGGCGTTGCTCTAGCCACACAATCCACCGATATGCCGTGGCCACTGGGCGTTGTTCTAGCCACACAATCCACCGATATGCCGTGTGGTGAATGAAGCTGGTGAACTCTACACTTCATCTGTCCAACGAGCCCTTAAGGGTGGTACGGAAACTTCACGTTACACATGTAAAAGTACCCAACATTCATAATTTTTTACTCACATAATTTTACTCCGGTGACAAGAAGGGGGGGGGGGACGGGGGCGCTCAGGGTGAATGTCTGGGAATAAACGAAAGGTCAACTGCCACCACACAAATCTGCTCATGATATCGAATGAAAACAACATAACACTCTTTTTTTAAAAAAAAAAAATAAATAATGAACTCATGCACTAACGGCATTTGACGCCGTGAATGCAGACAGCTACAAGAATTGTCTTTGGAGTTATTTATTTGTTTATACTTGAATGAGTCTGAGATTGAAACGTCACAGGCCGGGACAATATCTCCCCTTTAGGGGGACGCCGGGACGGGTGATGTTTGAGGTGGAGGAGGAGGGGGGGAATGGGACTTGGTTCGGGTAAAATGGGGGCGTGGCTAGGTAAACGGGACGCGTCCCGGATAAAGGGGCGTGCACCGGGGAAAATGGGACGTGTCTCAGGTAAAATGGGGACGTGTCATGGGGAAATGGGTGCGTGCACAGGGTAAAATATGACTGTCCCGAGTAAAATGGGATGTGCCTCGGGTAAAATGGACGCCTGATCCATTTCTGCTAGCAGGTGGGCTTAACCTTCTTTACAACACTTATGAAACTAAAATTGAGCTCGGGTATGGGGGAGATGAATAAAAGTTTACATTATAGAACAACTCTACTGGGGAAAAAAAATGATTTTCAGAAAGCTTTCAGTACAGTGTATCGTCAAAGACAGCTCCCACGCAACCAACCCGTGTTCATCAGTTGTTGTTTTGTTTTGTTTTTTATTCAAGGACTTAAGTCACTGATCTATACAAACGACATAGCTGTGAAGAGATCTGGTTCTGTTATTTAACGAGCTCAAATGTCAGAGACGTGAATTACTTTGTTTATTTTCCCAGGTGTAATTATATCTTTTTACATCTGACATTTAATGGCAAAGAAATAATTCAAACTTCGGTTTATAGTTTGTTTGTTTTTAATTTTTATTGAAATAAGTAGTTAGGATTTTTTTTTAAAACTGCACTGTCAGCATGGACCTGGCGTGTGCGTGTATGTGTGTGTGTAGGACGAAGTACGAGTAAACCGTAGGCCGTGTGTGTAGGCCAATAAAACAAAGAGCGGTATCGCGCTCGACTGTCGACCTGAAGGTACCTGGTTCGATCTCCGGTGAGGACCTAGGAAAATTTTCAGGTCTTGGCTCAAGTTCCCGATATATCTCCCGTGGTGCCTCCATGTCCATTGCACTATTGGCCATGGTGTGGGGGTGCAAGAAGGGCACCATAAAAACCGTCCCATTAGTGGTTTATAGGATCTATGAGAATTCATCTCATCCTTACAGGGACTTCACCCCACAAACTTACTTTGTTTACAATCTGCCCCAAACTTACATAATTCATTCTACTCCATTTTATTGTTGGCTTTTTCTTCAGGTGCAATGTTTTTTTTTCTAAGTATGTATTGCAATGTTTCATTCTCCCTACAGCCCAAATGATGTTATATGCCAAGAAGATGTGGGTGCTTTTGATAAATATTAAAAAACAAGCAATTTATGTCTTTTCCGTTTCGGACAAAGGACATTTTAGAGCATTTTCGCCGGACGAAATCCGTATTTTTTTTTCCGGGTTACAGCCATAAATATTGCTCCACGCGCATGAATTTCGATAAATTTAGAGAGGGAAGTAATCATGTTGAATAACTATTACAAAAATAAATAATGATTACGCCCCTTTGATTAGCTTTTATCATTTATATTTAAAATATAAGCAAAAACGGTATATAAGAAACTCTTATATTTTGGCCCTCAGAGGTCAGATCGCGAAATGAACTTTTGCTGCACACATGGCAGGCCAAGACCTACAAAATGATAAATACATCATGGGTCTAGGACTTATGGTTGTTGAGATCTAGGGTGATGACGGACAGACAGACAGACAGACAAAACGGGGACAATAGAGCATTTTCTTTTCGAAAATGCTCTAAAAATGTCCACTTGCTGGAATTAACTTTTTGAATAACACGTTTAAGTCGATTGGGATAGCAAAGAGGATAAAACACTTCTCGTGTTGTTTTCTATATGTTACACCTCAACCATCTATGGAAATCTAATACACCGTCACCAGTTCTAGGTACAACAGTACAATCAGCTGAGCCCACACTAAATGTGGCTCCTGCTTAACTCCGGCCCCGACCTCGCCCCGATGAGTAGAACGATTCACCGAAGATGACATAACCTTATTGTTAAGCCAAGGGGAGTGCAGGCTAAACATAATTCCGGGATTTATCCCCCCCCCCTCTGACCGTCACCAAACTATCCCCACCCCCAGTGAAATATGTTTACTGGCAAGTGCCTTTGATTAGATCATGTCGTCCGTCCAACTGTTATTGTTTTCAAGAGTGGTGTACCTTGAATTTTTAAATGAACCACTTTGTATTTTTTCTTCTTTTCTACCTCTTAGACTAATTAAAACCCTCTAGGAATCTGAATGTTAAGAAAATATTTCGTTTTTTTTATTTTTTTCCAATTTAGTGTTATTAAATACATTTTTATTGCATGCAACATAAATGAAGCCGAGATGAAAAACGTTGATTTCTATCACGTGCGCAAGTTTTTTAAAAGTCGCTTTCGGTGCGTGTTTAGTGGCAGCAGAAGTACGCGCTTGGGTGCGATTATCGCAAGTACGATGGATGCATAATATAAATACATATATATTTAATTTAATTAGCTGCATTAATAAAAGTTGGGTAAAAGCCATAGAAAAAAAAATATGTAAATAAGTATCGATGAATGCAGTATCCACGATTCACTGGGTAAAAGAAAAGAGTTAATAGCTACGGGCGTTCGATCTGTTGAGAAAGATCAAGACAGCCATCAAAAGACTTTTTTTTTTTTGGATCGTACTGTCGTTAATGAGGACGGGTCGGGACACACTCTCTGAAAGTAAGGGAGCAATGTCCCCACACACGTGACACTTCGGGAAAAGCCATGGAGTCATATCTCCACACTCGTGACACTTCGGGGATTGAACAAGGAACAAGTCCCGCACGACATACACAAGTCTAGGACAAGCAGGATTTACATATAAGCTAAACAAGCTGTAGTGTAGGGCTCCCACTTCTTGGGGGGCCCCCACTTTCTTGGGGGGCCCCAAATAATTGTCCAAGTGAGCGATTACGATATATACTTAAATATTTGGAACTGTCATATAACATCTGGACTTATAAAGGGCCCCACTGTCTCAAATAGCTTGGGGGGCCTTATCAAGTCTAGATCCGGCCCTGAGTCTAAGTAAGTTCGTCCAGGACAGACGGCTGACCGCACACGTCTGTGGGCTACACTTATCAAAGAGACTGCGCGAGATTGTAATTAATATTTGGCATGTGAGTGGACACCATATATAAAACAGTTTATCAGCTTTGCTAAAACTATCAAGCAAAACAAGACCTACTCGACTCAAGTTTCGTCTCATGTTCCAAAATGTCACCCAACGTGTGGTACGCCTACCCCACAGGGCTACACGAAGAGTTAATGTGTGGGGGATTACGCGCCGCACCAGGCTGAGAACTTCTGGTCAACTAACACGGCTAACGGGAAAAAAAACAATAACATGACGGGAGACCAGCAGTGGCGAAGTTGACTAATGGGTTGCGATAAAGGGCGGGGCGGAGTTGAAGAAAACCGTCGACGACTAATCGATCGAGACTTACTGGAAGTGATTTACTGGGTCCGTGTAAGGGAGGTTATGACTTGTACTGACCTCAAATCATTTTGATAACCCATCATCACGCTATTGCGTGTGTATTTAAAACGTTTACTTTTTTCCCCCCCATAGAATTATCCAGAAATTGATTTTTTAAAAATCTCTCTCTGTCTCTCTCTTTCTATATATATATATATATATATATATATATATATATATATATATATATATATATATATATGGCAAATAATTAAATTGTATATCTGTATGAAAGTAAAAGATGTCTAAATCAATTTTCTGATAGCCTTTTTTTCATGTCTTAGATGGCTCCAAAAAATATCTAGATGTGGATGCAGACGATCTAGATTGTCAGCCCTACATGTGTGGAGATAAAGCCGTGCTGCACGTGAGCTGAAGCGTGTGTGCCACGTGACTATATTACATCAAACCAATTATGAATCTAAACCAAAAAAAAAACCGCCAGTTGAGGATGACATACAATACCACACAACAAGCAGTACAAAAAAGGGGGGGGGGGGCATCCATCCATCCACAGAATAGTTTGGTGGAACCAGAACGTGATAAGGGGGAAAATAATACTGCTGCCAACTACTGAGTAACTCGAACAGTTGGTTGCTTTTTTTTTTAATGCGTACTCGCCCCCACCCCCTTCCTCCTGGGGGGGGGGACCAGTGTTATGGAGTCATTGCGATAGCCACTCACACTGTTGAAACCTGAGTAGCTCATTAACATTCAGGGCGGGGAGGGGGGGTGCTGCTAAAAACGTGCCCTACCCCCTTCCACAAATCCGGAAAAAAAAAAAGGTTCGGCAGACACATTCGTAGGAAAGGTCATGCGAGTAAAGTCAACACATTAAACAGTATCCGGAGGGGGAGGAGGGAGGGGGGGGATAGGCCCTAACCCCGCCAAGTATCCAACGGTTTATAGCTGGTGTGTGTCACACCAGTGAATCAGGATGAGCTTGATTAACGCAAACACAACAGTGAAGAAAATTCAAATGCTAAGGTACCCAATGTGTTGTTACATACACTTTCATAATAATGGGGAAAGTGTTGTTTAGTCTTTGTGATGCAAGTATGTAAGATCCGGTGCCGTTCTTGTGTTTTCGGGAAGGAGGGGGGCGGGCCTGCAAACCCTTCCCCCCCCCCATATCTTAGGCCATCACAGGAATTCACAAAAACGTCAAAAAAAAGCCATCAGAACGGCTCTGCTCTCAGCCCATATACCCGAGCGGCAATACTCTGTCGCCCCGGGGGCCCCGAATTGCAACGAGCGGTCAAATGTATCAGCAGGATCAAACGGATCGATGTGAAATGATCTACGGAACTGTCTACAAACAGGCATCATTCTCGTGACACCTTTGACACCCACCCCCCACCTTTACTGGAGATGAGAAGGGGGGGGGGGGAGACGACCCGGATGATGAGGTAATCCCTTGAAATACCGTGTGTACTGTACGGCCACATTGAAATATTGACATGAGTGATGGGGGTCAGATGGACTGGGAAACAATTAAACGAGATTTTTAGATAGATGAATAGATAGACATGTAGACAGACAGATAAACAGACAGACAGACAGACAAATTGTTGGGTGGATGGATGGATACATAGATAGATAGATGGATACATAGATATATAGATAGATAGATGGATAGACAGACAGATAGATAGATAGACAGACAGACAGACAGACAGACAGACAGACAGACAGACAGATAGATAGATAGATAGATAGATAGATAGATAGATAGATAGATAGATAGATAGATAGAAGAGGGTGTTTTGTTCAACTTGACTACAAGCCAGCGCAACCCCACCCCCAAACTCTCCTCCCCCCCCCCTTCAACAGGTGTTATCTTCAGCGCTGCAATGGTAATGTATAATCTAAAACAGATCAGCCATATTCATTATTGTGTGCTGGTATGTAGATGTTCGCACAATTATCAAAACATTTCACAGGGAACTCCAGCAGACGTGGTGATTAACTAACATTTTTTTTTGGGGGGGGGGGGGGAGAGAGAGACTTAGGGGGATGCGTCCCACCGTGGCGGGCAGACAGGCTGTCACAGTTGTCATCAGTCATTTTTTTCGAAAATGATCTATTGTTTGATAAACTGTTTCCCTTTTTTTTTTTAAATCATGTTTCCTGTAAAGTCGATAGTTAACAAAAAGATAGTTTTGCATCAACATATTTTAAATGCATCAAAAAAAAAAAACCCACTTCTTACACAAAGCCAGGATACGTTTTACTCACAAGACACTTCTTACAACAGCAAGATGGCAATGCTAATCACAATACACTTCATACAAAGTTTGGACCAGGACTCTACTCACAAAGCACTTCTTTTTATGATGACAGCATTCAGATCATAAGAAAGAGACATCTTGACGCCTTAAGACACTAATTAACTCAGGAAACACTTCTCAAATCACCCAAGACACATACTTTGCTCTCAGTACACCGCTCACAACGGTTAAGACAGCGTCTATACTTTCAATGCTTCCCTCACAGCAGCAGGGCATCTTGAAATGCCTCTAGACACCTCGCATAGCCGAGGCAACCTATTTACTTACAATACACTGCTCACCAGACACCTTTGACAGCACCGTGACACCTGCATTACATACAAGACACTTCCCGCAGTATCTACGCTGCCCACCAGACACCTTTAACAGCACCATGACACCTGCATTACGTACAAGACACTTCCCGCAGTATCTACGCTGCCCACCAGACACCTTTAACAGCACCGTGACACCTGCATCACATACAAGACACTTATCGCAACATCCGCGTTACTCAGTGACACTTCTCATGCATTTGACACCCACTTTACTCGCGAGACACTTTTTCTATTTCGCAGAAACCAAGACACCTCTTTGACACCCAAGACACTTCCACGCTTCGGGACACCTGCTCTGCCCACGATAAACATTTGTAGAAAATAATTGGCTGAGATCAACCCTCCGCTGTCCCCAACGTGTGTGTGTGTGTCCCCCCCCCACTCCCCATCATCGTCGCATTATTCAGATCTCTGCTCTTGCCCTGACGTTAATTTGGAAATGAGGCTAATCCCGTACGTCGGCAAAGTGAATAATGTTTCATTAATTGCCACCACTAGCTCTGCCCCCCTGATTGAAATTAAAGAGAGCCTAACCAGCCCAACATACTAATGTGCAATCGATAGCGGCCAATGAAAGTTGGGGTGGTGGGGGTTGAGGTATGGGGAGGCAGCATATGTAGCCCACATCCATACATGCAAATGTGTGTGTGTCTCATGTGAATGTTTTTTTTTTTTGTGTAAATGTGCTAATCTTAAAACAATTTACGCACCTTCTTGAATACGTGTTAAGTGCGCGGCGTATTGTATGCATCTTTTAACGCATCTCGCAGTGCGCTGCATCAACACAGAAACAGCAGAAAAATAAACCAATGAAAACACGAAACGGCGGGTACTAAGCGGAGTTGAATTAATAATAATTCGTGGGACGTTAACTTCTGTTTCATAAAGGCTTTCAAATCTGTCCTGTATTATTGGTATGTGGCAGATGTGGCAAAGCTCAATCGTAATCAATATAACGTTTCTATTTAGCACCGAAAAAAAAACCGATAGAAAACAACTGACTAAACAAAGACACGAGATTTTTCAAGCTGGGTTTACGACGCCATTTTGGCCGGAGGTCACCATGACCTATACAAAATAGTTTTAAAAAAACAACTGTCAATGCCGGAACAAAATTAATACACGATACCAAAAAAAAAAAAAATTGTTTTTAACCTTAAAGAAAAATCAAAACTTCCATGTAGGACATTGGACAATGTTATTATGTTTTTTTTATTCGGAATCCATCCATTGCTAATCTATACAGCCCCTTATGACAATACCGGTCAACATAAAGACTCTTGAACAGTGGCCGGGATAGCCGTTGGTACATGACTGTTTTATGACAGGGGCGGACCTAGAAGTACTTTTCAATAGGAGGGAACTACGGCGAGTGTCAAACGCGGGTGCCCTAGAACCGTAAGGGTTGTCTATTTACATCGTATAGGCACATGGCCCCAGGGGGGGGGGGGAGGACGCCCCAGTTGCCAAACCACAAAGGCCGAAACTGGTTCAGAAATAAAACTGGGCAGACCTAAACATTGCGGTATCGATGCCTGGGGTGATGGTGTCTTTCCACACAAACACACACAAAAAAGAGTACATCTAACCCCCCTCCCAGACACACACACACACAGACACCCACAGATAACCCCAACAAGTCTGAGCTCCCATACTACAAAGCTGCCCTCATTTTTCCCAGATTTTTTTTTAGCCCGTGACCATTTAATGGTGTACTCTTGGAAACGACTTCTATTAGAATTCGATTATTCCATTGGCAACGTCTGCAAAAAAAAAAACCCGTCAGAGGAGTCACATCACAGTCACGTGTATTCACGTGCAAAAAGAACAAACACATATGCAGACGATATGTAGAATACGGGCTTTCAGGTTGAAATAACTGTCATCAGAGAGTTTTAGTAATGACCCAATATGCATGTACTAATGTAATTTTATATGTTGCAAGCAGTGCCGCCTTAACAACGTCGTCTCAACGGTTCAAACGTACGAGACCTCCAACTCACCCCCCCCAACCCAACATCTCACCTAAACTCTTAGGGCCTCCAGGCAAGTTCCCGCCTGTGCTCAGGCGATAAGACGGCCCTGGTAGAGGGTGTGTAACGGCACTGAACAGAGAGAGCTGGACATATCGCAATAATTAAAAAAGTAAACTCATTAAAAAAGTAAACTAATTAAAAAAGTAAACTAATGAGGAAAAAAAAGCATTTAATATTGTGTATTCTACCGTGATCGTGTGAACAGATACTGGGGTCGGTGCACAGACTTCACCCACCGACTGTAGCATCATGGGTCAGATGTACAGCAGAATGAGACTATGGTCTAGGCAGTGCCGTACCTATGGATTTTGGGGCTTGACCTCTTTGGGGGCCCCTGCATTTTGACATTCGACACCATGACATGAAATAGTGTACGTGGATTTTTAATGTAAAAAAAAAATTCTTGGGACCCCCCCCCCTCAAGTCCGGGGGGGGGGACTGTCGAATTTGGACCTCCCCTCACCCTAAAAACGCCAGTAGGTCTAGGCCAGTGGCTCACAGAGTGTGATTTGTTGCGGGTCGCCCCAAAAAAAAGTGTGTAACTGTTTCATATACACAATTTTATTTAAGACGTTCTTTCCTTTATTCACTGTTTTTCTTATTTCTGTACAGATGGGGCTCGAACACAGAACTTTGTTTCTCTAAGTGGGCCGGGAATCGAGCAAGCTTGAGAACTACAGGTCTAGGCAAAGTCTAACGACTGCTCTCTCTAACCTCTTTTGCCTATCTTTCTATTGCCGACACAGGCTTAAAAAAAAACAACTTTAAATCGGATGTAATGATGCTTCCTTGTCCTAATTATTAAAAAATTTCGAGATATTTTTGCGTCCGGCAGGGTTCTGAATAGACAGTTAAGGCTACTCCATGTCTGACTTGAAATAATGATAGCTGAGACAGACAAGACACAGGCTTGACATGTAATAGTATTAGCAGCGACAGACAAGGCACGGGTCTGACATGTAATAGTGTTAGCGTCGACAGACAAGACACGGGTCTGACATGTAATAGTGTTAGCATCGACAGACAAGACACGGGTCTGACATGTAATATTGTTAGCTGCGACAGACAAGACACGGGGCGACATCAACAAAGTACAAAGTCTCTAGTTCTCAAGTCAACGTTGATTTCAGCTAACCTTTTTTTTTTTAAATTTTTAACAATACATGCAAACATAGCCGAAATAGCTCGATGTTAAAGATTCGATTACTAAAAATACGTGGTCCAGATTATGATAAAAGTCCCGATACTTCTTCAAAGCTACTGATAAGATTTACGGACAGTTTGAGAAATCCATACATGTTGAAATATTCAATGGCAACAATCGGTTAATAAGTCATTTACTGGTATCAATTAACTGATATTCAACGATTTCCGGTTACGGAAATCGATATTATCACCACTAAAAGACAGAATAATAAAACAAAAGTTGCGATAAGTATTGTAATCATTAAAAAACAAGCAATTAAGCCGGTTCCATTCTGGACACAGGACGTGTTAGCGCATTTTCGTGTTATGTATCAGTACGTTTGTTAGCTTTCAGTAAATATTTGTAAATTTTGGAAATGTTTATAAATTCAATTGTGTAATGCATATATCTGTAAAAAAATATTATAAAGACGTTTCTTTATATTTGAAAAAAAATTATTTTCTCTTAAATCTAACTATAAGTGGTTTGTGGTTACTGAAATAGGACTCATAATTGAAAACATTCGAAATTGTAGTCATTTAATCGTCCGAAAACTCCGTCAATTGTTGCAAAGCTCTGATACTTTCAATTAAACTCAGAACACAAGCCTACTATTTCATTTGATGAGTTTCTTAATAAATCTTGGTGAAACTACGTGCTGCAGTATTTCGCACCAAATGAATGGGTTATTGAACGTACAAGGTGTAGAATGGGGCCATATATATAATATATAAGCCCCTTAGGAGTCCTGAAGCCCGACCCTCAGAGGTCCTATCGCGAAATGAACTTTTGATGTACACATGGCAGGCCAAGACCTACAAAATGATATATACATCATGGGTCTAGGACTTATGGTTGCTGAGATATAGGGTGCTCCTTTATTAATATAGCTTATATAGTAAAAAACGGTACATTAAAAGCCCCCTTATACGGCCCTCAGAGGTCAGATCGCGAAATGAACTTTTGCTGCACACATGGCAGGCCAAGACCTACAAAATGATATATACATCATGGGTCTAGGACTTATGGTTGTTGTGATCTAGGGTGATGACGGACAGACAGACAGACAGACAGACAAAACGGGGACAATTA
The DNA here is from genome assembly GCA_021962125.1 of Bulinus truncatus. Taxonomy (NCBI): domain Eukaryota; kingdom Metazoa; phylum Mollusca; class Gastropoda; family Planorbidae; genus Bulinus; species Bulinus truncatus. The sequence continues at coordinate 31,199 of JAGDYQ010000108.1, forward strand.
TCTCCCTAAAGTGCAGCACATCATTAAAAAAAAATTCAATTTCACGTGCAAATAGAAGAAATCATAATAATTTAGCTGGAAAGGAGTGATTGGGGCGATACACGGAAATCGAATTCTTGGATTAGAAATCTGGAAATTGTATCAGGGAATGTATACACAATTTCATATTCGTAAGCTGATTAGATGGAATCGAATCACCCATTGTGTTTGAACTTGTTCATAAAGTTCGTTTCTTCTACGTATAGGTAGGTACCTGTCGTATAAGAGTGTAGGACAAAATCCCCAACGGACATAAACCCCAGCGGACGAAACCCCCAAAATATTAAGATTCAATATAAGTTTATATTATTAGCCTTCTAAATATATATATGAAGTTGACCAAGTGCTAAGGGAAAAGTTTGTCGATATAAGAGATATCATGTCTGCCAACTCAGTCTAGCATTAGGCATGTTTCTATGCTGTTTTACCTAAATTAAGGATTGGCTTTCGACCACAGTGGTTCTTATGCTGTTTGTTTTACCGTCTGCTATAAAATGTGTGTCTGGCGCATAATAACACAGCGACCACCATCACAAGCACAGCGGCCACCATCACAAGCACAGTGGCCACCATCACAAGCACAGCGGCAACCATCACAAGCACAGTGGCCACCATCTCAACACAGCGGCCACCATCAAAAGCACAGTGGCCATCATCACTACAAGAATACACACACACACACACAAACACACGCACACATCAAGAACTCAGCAAGCCCCCATGAGCCATCTAATTGTTGATGAAATCAATACACCCACCACCGACTCTCTCTTCGTCCGTGATAGTTTAGCAGTTTAAAAAAAAAATTGTATTTGGTCCGAGTCTGAAAATTACAAAACGTTACGACCACTTCTGATTTCCATACGCATTCATCAGTCTAGCGATATGACCATGACAGGGGGAAAAAGGAGGGAGATGGAGGCGTACGAGATGAGAGGGGGGGTCACCGGGCCGGTCATAGTGGGGAGTTAATGGACTTAAAGCTATATTACACTGCCAGCGGGTAAAGGCTCCAAGAGAAAAAAAAAACTCTAGTCTTTAGATAGGACAGGGGTCAAGGGTGAAAAGCAAACTTCAAAGCCTCTCTGAGGAAAACGTTGTTTTTTTTTTTTCTCCTCGCGATTTCCCCTTTTCACGATGACGGTCAGATATAGGCTTGGGGAAAAAGGGGGCACAATGAGCTGTCTGTATTGAGAATAAGTTTTGGGGGGCTATCTACAATCAATGACGGACGGCTGGGAAATAAAGGTTGGTTTTTTTTATATATCAGAATAGATTGGAATACCCCCCCCCCCTTTTTTTTTCTTATTCACAAAACCAATTAGTTTGAATTAGCACTATACCTTTTAAAGTTACCACTATGCATGTGTTGTATGGTGGTCATTCGGTTGGCACACTATTACAAGAAGAATGTGGTCAGATGAGCTCGGACAGTGAGATGTTTCTAGTGTTTTTGACGATTTACCCAACACAAGTGGATGACCAGCGTGACACGAGAAATCTGACGTTAATATCGGACCAGCTACACGTTAATATCGGACCAGCTATGCGTTAATATCGGACCAGCTAGACGTTAATATCGGATCAGCTAGACGTTAATATCGGACCAGCTAGACGCTAATATCGGACCAGCTAGACGCTAATATCGGACCAGCTAGACGTTAATATCGGACCAGCTAGACGCTAATGTCGGACCAGCTAGACGCTAATATCGGACCAGCTAGACGCTAATATCGGACCAGATAGACGCTAATATCGGACCAGCTAGACGTTAATGTCGGACCAGCTAGACGCTAATGTCGGACCAGCTAGACGCTAATATCGGACCAGCTAGACACTAATCGGACCAGCTAGACGCTAATATCGGACCAGCTAGACGTCAATGTCGGACCAGCTAGACGCTAATGTCGGACCAGCTAGACGCTAATGTCGGACCAGCTAGACGCTAATATCGGACCAGCTAGACACTAATATCGGACCAGCTAGACGCTAATGTCGGACCAGCTAGACGCTAATATCGGACCAGCTAGACGCTAATATCGGACCAGACAGACGCTAATGTCGGACCAGCTGGACGTTAATGTCGGACCAGATAGACGCTAATGCCGGACCAGCTAGACGTTAATATCGGACCAGCTAGACGCTAATGTCGGACCAGATAGACGTTAATATCGGACCAGCTAGACGCTAATGTCGGACCAGATAGACATTAATATCGGACCAGATAGACGCTAATGTTGGACCAGCTAGACGCTAATGTCGGACCAGATAGACGCTAATGTCGGACCAGCTAGACGCTAATATCGGACCAGCTAGACGCTAATATCGGACCAGATAGACGCTAATATCGGACCAGCTAGACGCTAATGTCGGACCAGCTAGACGCTAATATCGGACCAGCTAGACACTAATATCGGACCAGCTAGACGCTAATATCGGACCAGCTAGACGTCAATGTCGGACCAGCTAGACGCTAATGTCGGACCAGCTAGACGCTAATATCGGACCAGCTAGACACTAATATCGGACCAGCTAGACGCTAATGTCGGACCAGCTAGACGCTAATATCGGACCAGCTAGACGCTAATATCGGACCAGATAGACGCTAATGTCGGACCAGCTGGACGTTAATGTCGGACCAGATAGACGCTAATGCCGGACCAGCTAGACGTTAATATCGGACCAGCTAGACGCTAATGTCGGACCAGATAGACGTTAATATCGGACCAGCTAGACGTTAATATCGGACCAGCTAGACGCTAATGTCGGACCAGATAGACATTAATATCGGACCAGATAGACGCTAATGTTGGACCAGCTAGACGCTAATGTCGGACCAGATAGACGCTAATGTCGGACCAGCTAGACGTTAATGTCGGGCCAGATAGACGCTAATGTCGGACCAGATAGACGCTAATGTCGGATCAGATAGACGCTAATGTCGGACCAGATAGACGCTAATGTCGGGCCAGCAAGACGCTAATGTCGGACCAGTTAGACGCTAATGTCGGACCAGTTAGACGCTAATGTCGGACCAGTTAGACGCTAATGTCGGGCCAGCAAGACGCTAATGTCGGGCCAGCAAGACGCTAATGTCGGGCCAGCTAGTCGCTAATGTCAGACCAGTTAGACGCTAATGTCGGCCCAGCTAGACATTAATGTCAGACCAGCTAGACGGCTTGTGGGAAATATGGGTTATGTAATACAAAAATCAGCGAATTCAAATTTTCAGTCCAGGACATAAGCGTGAGACGAGATTTATGTGTTAAATACATAGAGACTAAAGTCCTCTGCAAATAAATCTTCTAGATGTGAAGTGGGTTTTAGTGCATAGATCCAGCTATACAATATTTAAAAAATGGTAAATATAATTATTTGAAAACAAGCAACAGACAGACAGAAAGGCGGACAGACAGACAGATATATATATAAATATATATATATATATATATATATATAGCTAGATATATATATATATATATAGATAGATAGATAGATAGATAGATAGATATATAGATAGATAGATGATAGATAGATAGATAGATAGATAGATAGATAGATAGATAGATAGATAGATAGATAGATAGATAGATAGATAGATAGATAGATAGATAGAATAGATAGAATAGATAGATAGATAGATAGATAGATAGATAGATAGATAGATAGATAGATAGATAGATAGATAGATAGATAGATAGATAGATAGATAGATAGATAGATAGATAGATAGATAGATAGATAGATAGAATAGATAGGCACAAAAACCACAACCAGTGCAAAAATTAACCACTTAGAAAGATTATAACGAAACAATGTTTACATTAAATGCCGGAATAAGACAATTGTAACAAAAAAAACAACTTTGTTCAAACCCCCTACTTCAATTCTGCTTATACAGTCGATTCCGCTTAATTGGGACACATCGGGACCGAGGCTTTTTGTCCCAATTAAGCGGCTGTCCCAATAAAACATACAAATTTACTACTGGCTTCTTGGTTTGTTCTTTGAAATGTGTCCCAAATAAGCGGCTGTCCCAATTAAGCGGAATCCACTGTATTTACATTTAATTTTTTTTTTGCTTCACTTGAAACAAGGTCATCATAAGAGGACGACAAGTTTATTTTGAATCTATTCCCCTGGTGTACTGAGACCGGTTGTCCCCCGGTGAGGCAACAATTCAACACCACATAAAACACAATCTGTCGTCACACACGATCAAAGATGGCAGGGGGGGGGGCAGTCCAGTCAGTAAAACAAAACAAGCAATTTAAGCCTGTTCCATACTGGACACAGGACGTGTTAGCGCATTTTCGTGTTATGTATCAGTACGTATGCTATATTTCAGTAAATATTTGTCAATTTTGGAAATATTTATAAATTCAATTGTGTAATGCATATATCTGAAAAAAATATATTAAAAAGACGTTTCTTTATATTTGAAAAAAAATATTTTCTCTTAAATCTAACTACAAGTGGTTTGTGGTCACTGAAATAGGACTCATAATTGAAACATTCTAAATTGTAGTTATTTAATCGTCCGAAAACTCCGTCAATTGTTGTTTGATAAATTGTTGTTGCCAATCTTGGTGAAAGTAGTTGAATGTTGAAGTTTGTTTCGAAGAATTTTTCAATTTCTCCCCCGGGCTCTTTGAAATCTTATTTGAAGTCCCAACAAATGATGACTTTTGGTTGATTGAGCTGTGCTGCAAAGTTGTCATTGATTATGGGTTCTATAAAAAGTAAGGGAAGTAAGTCATGTTGAATAACTGTTACAAAAATAAATAATGATTTCGCCCCTTTGTTTAGCTTATAATCTATATATAATATATAAGCCCTTTAGGAGCCCTGAAGCCCAGCCCTGAGAGGTCCTATCGCGAAATGAACTTTTGATGTACACATGGAAGGCCAAGACCTACAAAATGATATATACATCATGGGTCTAGGACTTATGGTTGCTGAGATATAGGACGCTCTTTTATTAATATAGCTTATATAGTAAAAACCGGTACTTTATAAGCCTCCCTTTACGGCCCTCAGAGGTCAGATCGCGAAATGGAGAAAAGTCATTTCTTGGCAGGCCAAGACCTACAAAATGATATATACATCATGGGTCTAGGACTTATGGTTGTTGAGATCTAGGGTGATGACGGACAGACAGAAAGACAGACAAAACGGGGACAATAGAGCTCTAAAAAAAGGAAATTCAATTACAGACTGGATCGAAAGGGTTAAAAAAAAAAACTAAAACTGTGATGGACACGAGATAACAAGTTTTGATAATTTCTTTGCATCGCACATTCTGACGATAACAGCGAAGGATGAAGGAGATTTCGATCTATAAAGTAGAAAAACACGTGCCAGGTGAGAAACAATGGTCTCACGCCGTGGACCGAGTGATAACCTGACAGCTCGTGTTTGTGTGTGTTGATGCTCATCAAAACAAACTCAATTATTTACACAACATGTTTGAAGCGGAGATTAGCCAGATAGAAAAAAAAACATCCTTTTTTGGTTTTTGTTTTTCTAATTGATTAAGGAGAGAGGGGGGAAGGGGAAGATAAACTGACGTTTTATTTTGTCCTCCTTCGTTCAATTTTAAAATAAAATATTCCTATCTTTATAAGCCAGCCGATAATGTAGGTTTTTGTAGTCTCATTTGGTTTTGTTTTTTTAAAACAAAAGCCACATTTTATAGATCAAAAGACACATTTTTGAATCAAAAACCACATTTTATAATTCAAAGCCATATTTTTGAATCAAAAGCCACATTTTATAAATCAAAAGCCACATTTTTGTACAACAGAAAAAAAGGCAGAAACAGCATTACGCAATACAATCCTTAAAGATAAAAAAAAATTTGGTTATAACCTACATCCCCAGACCAGGGATGCAAACCTGGGTATTTTATATGCAGACTTAGGTTATTTCTCAGCCACCTATGTATATAAGATAATGCTATCAGATGACGGATCTAGATAGTTTTGTGTTACACTAAGATCTTATTATATACCTATACATATATTTCCAGAAAAAAAAAGGAAGCAGCCTCCATCCAGAAATTTTTTTGGTCCATGGTACCACAGTGCCGAACCTAGGGATTAGGGGGACGGGGGGGCTTGGCCTCTTTGAGGGCCCCTGCACTTTGACATTCGACACCATGACATGAAAAAATGCACTTAATATTTAATGTAAAAAAATGTGGGGCCCCCTCAAGCTGGGGCACGGGGGCACTTTCGAATTTGGACCCCCCTCTCCCTCCCCCCCAGGTACCACAGGATTAGTTTTAGAATTCAGCCCTTAGTATTCAGTTACCATGGTATCAACAGGGGGATGGGGTTTGGGGGGGGGGCTGACATCGTAGGCACCACAATACAAGCATTCAAACCTCTGCAACGGGGATGAAATACAGTCGGTAGATATGTATAATTTGGCCGCGAATTATTCAAAAAAAAAAGGAAGGGTTGGGGGGAAGGGGTGGATGTGAGACTGTATCATCAAACCTATGGCAATTATCGGCGTCGTATGGTATGCGATGTATCGCCCGGCGCAAATAGCATTTTGAGATGGCTGTGATATTTACACTGCGCCACGTCTTACCTTTACTTCGTGTGATACAGACGTTCTCCACTACACCCCCCCCCCAGTACAAACATTAACAAAGCTAACAACGCCCACATTTCGTTCTTATATTTCTAGATTTAAATTATCCCACACCCCCCTCTCCTTTCTCCTATTTCTTTAAGACAAACAAATGGATTTTCAACCAAAAGAAAAACAAAAAAAAAAACCGCCCGAGTTGGCAGCTGGGTCGGAAATTAGCACGTGCCATGGGAGATTCGTCAGATGTAAAAGCTTAAAAACAAGACTTTTGACTCGCGGTTTTATATATGGGTTAGGTTGTGTCCAGCCACCTACCCATGTCTCTCATGGTCATTGCACTGTCGGCTGTGGTGGTGGAGGGATGAAAGAAAGGCCCTACAACAACCCGTACCATTCATGGTTTTTTATAAGACCTAAAGCGATAAAAGTCTCATCCATGAGGGGGGGGGACTTCACTTCACTCACATTATATATAATACACTCCCAGCCCAGGCCCCGCCCCTCTAGCACACACACACACACACACAAACCCTTACTACCGTTCTCCTTTTTGTAAGCCCTAGCTGCATCGTCTTCAAAAAAAAAAAAATGCTTCTCCATTGAACGACGTACATCGCCGTCCGGTGACACGCCCCCAACCCCTCGCATATGCCGTATGTGCCTAAATTCAATTCAACACCTCCAATTGTTTCCTTCAGCCCCCCCCCCCCCCACGTCCTCAATGCCTCCACACCGTGTGACCCATGTCTCAATCAGACCCATCCACCCATCTACCTCAGTGCATGTATATTAAGTTTCGGCTGTATCAAATAGATGCACGTCCCACTTCCCCCCCCACCCCCCCCCCCAACCGCACGTGTCGTGTTAATACAATAATCGCGCCCGTGTCAGGGCAAGCAGCAAAACGGATTTTTTTTTTCATTTCCCGACATTTCGCCAATTGAGAGCAACGCGATCATGAACATTATGGAAAAAAAAAAAACAACATGGCGGGACAGCTGTGACTTTTTTGAACGATGTGTATAAACCAGAAATAATACTAATTATACTATTTATACTTATGGAAAAAAGAAAGAATAGACAAAAATGGGGGAAATGAATGAAAAGAGAGAGAGAGAGAGAGAGAGAGAGAGAGAGAGAGAGAGAGAGAGAGAGAGAGAGAGAGAGAGAGAGAGAGAGAGAGAGAGAGAGACAGAGAATTATGAAGAAAAATGTTCATTAAACATATCGAAAGAACACAAGAAAGAAATCAGTTCATATATTTAATCAGCACCTACCAGAAGATCTAGGCAGCACGGGGGTGGGATCCAAGTAAATGTATTCCTTTTTTTTTCTCCTTTTGATCAGATAATGAAAATGTACAACTCCTGGTCAGAATGTAAATAACACAGAGTATATAGACACTGTAATAAAATCAAAAACTGTGAAATATGTCTCGGCGCCAGTAACTTTGTCGCCTCTACACTGGGGGACGAACCCAAGCGCAGATCACAATATAAGCAGGGAGACGATTAGAGAGAGAGAGAGAGAGAGAGAGAGAGAGAGAGAGGAGAGAGAGTGAGAGGGAGAGAGAGAGTGAGAGGGAGAGAGAGAAGGAAAATAACAAATAAATAAACCCACTGGTTTTTTATGAAGAGGTGCCGTCCCAACTGTCGCCCCCCACTCTCCTTCCACCACCTTCTCCCCCCCCCCCAACATACAATGGTGACCGGCGAGCGTGAGTGCGCGTGCATGTTGCAGATGTGCTCTGCGTGAGAGAGAGAGAGAGAGAGAGAGAGAGAAGGAAGTGCGAGGCGGGCGGACTGCCACGTCTTGAACAGTTGTTCTCCATCAAACAGCAATGCTTTAACACTTTGATAAACGAGTCAATTATAAAACACTATGACAGACACACACACACATGTGAATAATAACTATCTATTTCAACTGGGGAAGGTTGGCGTACTCTTTGAAACGCGGGCCACGTCAGGCTCTTAAATTGTGACAGATAGGACGCGGACCAAGATTGAGCTCATATGTGGAGCTAACAGAAATAAAATGTAAACGCCGCTGAGATCAATGTTGAGCTCATATGTTGAGCTAATAGAAATAAAATGTAAACGCCACTGATATCAATGTTGAGCTCATATGTTGAGCTAATAGAAATAAAATGTAAACGCCACTGACAGAAACGGTCCAGTTGGGGGGGGGGGGGGCGCTATGCAAGGACCGGTTGTCGAGTAGCCTAACGGGACGCACTTTTGGTCAAAATTAAAATATTTCAATCTGGTGGCATTAGTAACATGGGACGGATCAAGGCCTACTAGCCCCCTCCCCCCCCGGAGCGAAAAAAAATCAGAGAGAATGAGAGAGAGAGAGAGAGAGAGAGAGAGAGAGAGAGAGAGAGAGAGAGAGAGAGAGAGAGAGAGAGAGAGAGAGAGAGAGAGACAGAACAAAAATGAACAGATCTGACATCGTCGTATTGCTGACAACAGAAGACATCATTAAATGAAAGTAGTACCATGTTCATAAACACAAGTAGCGCATCAAGAGGGTGACCAACCCATCACATGAACTTTCACGTCTCGAATTATCCACCCCCCCCCTTCCCCGCAAACATATTTTTATTAAAAGTGATGACATTCAAAAAAATAGCTTAGCCTTAAAATGACACCATTTCACTACTCTCACAGACAATAAATAAGCTAGACATTGTCCAGTCCTAAAAATGACACCATTTCACTACTCTCACAGACAATAAATAAGCTAGACATTGTCCAGTCCAAAAATGACACCATTTCACTACTCTCTCACAGACAATAAATAAGCTAGACATTGTCCAGTCCAAAAATGACACCATTTTACTACTCTCTCACAGACAATAAATAAGCTAGACATTGTCCAGTCCTAAAATGACACCATTTCACCACTCTCTCACACACAATAAATAAGCTAGACATTGTCCAGTCCAAAAATGACACCATTTCACTACTCTCTCACAGACAATAAATAAGCTAGACATTGTCCAGTCAGAAAATGACACCATTTCACTACTCTCACAGACAATAAATAAGCTAGACATTGTTCAGTCCTAAAAATGACACCATTTTACCACTCTCTCACACACAATAAATAAGCTAGACATTGTCCAGTCCAAAAATGACACCATTTCACTACTCTCTCACAGACAATAAATAAGCTAGACATTGTTTCAGTATAAAGATGACACCATTCCACTACTGTCTCACAGACAATAAATAAGCTTGGACATTGTTCAGTCGCCTGTCTGTAACGTCTGTGTTAAACGTAATATGGACGAAACGAATATACCGCGTGACTGACAACCTCCATTAACTTAACGTCAGTGTGAGTGACCAGTACTGTCCTCTGCAGATAGATCAAGATTTGTCTCTCTTTAAAACGGAAGAAGTCTTCATTTAGTTCCTGGACAGTAAAGATATTTTTTTCTTTTCAACACAGATTCCAGTTTTCAAAAAACAAAAAAAAAAAAACGGTGTGAATGAAACAAAACAAAAAAATCAACAATGAACAACTAGGTTTACCAATGGGCTTGTCACTGCTAGGACCATACTGGTGTCTATAGTGCTGAGAGTAATATGAGCCTTCAATGTGGCTACAGCACTTTGGGTGATAAGGCCTGTCTGACAACCCATGACGCCCCCTCGATATAGGACTTAACATAATTTGAAACCTTGCAAATGCGTAAATGGAACTTGACATTTTTTTTCCCCAATCAAGTAAACGCGCCCCGGCTGGCTGGCTGTCGTATCTAGACATCCCGTTAAAACATTCTATATTCGGTATTTAATACTTGTTTCAACTTCTCCGGGGGTTCGTCCAAATGACAAGATGGGGGAGGTGGGGGTGGGGGGGGGGGAGGGTCGCATCACGAACACACGCACGAAGCTGCATGTCAACATGATCCATCGAGCGTAAATGAGGTTTAAGAAAAATCAATCATTGCAGTAGGAATTGAAACATGTAAATACAGTGCTGTTTGCATACAGACTTCTGGGAACTGTATGGTTCAACACGAGAGTTTCATTCCTGATTATAATCGAATATATATATATATATATATATATATATATATATATATATATATATATATTATATCTTCAACAATACACTGTTGTACCTCCATCAATACACTACAGTATATAATGTAACCTAGTGAATGAAACTTTTTCTCTTTTTACATCGACCGGGAAAGGAGCATAAGGTTTATTATCGAAGGGCTATATAACAAAAACATCGTCATTTTATATTACAAGTGGGGCTTTAGTCGACATACCTGGGGGAGAGGGTGTGTGCGAAATGTGACAGAGTAGGGGTGGTAGATCTACTTCATAAGTGAACAGACCGTAACTTCAAATCGTTGCGTGAAATTCTGTTATTTATCGATTTGGTGAACTTTCAGTATTTTGGTCAAATTAACGCATTTAGGTGTTGCGTTAAAAATTTTAATCGCAATTTTTTGACGCGTTAATCGCAAATTAACGCATGTTTAATCAGCATCCCTAATATATATATACATATATATATATATATATATATATATATATATGCTTATATAGCAAGAGAGAACTTACCTTGGACTAAACGATGCCATTGAACAACTGACATCATGAAAATTTTACAGGAGGGGACAGGCAATAACAGGGGGGGGGGCAGGTAATACATTATACTAAGTAGAACAAATAAGCAGGGGGGGACAGACATAACGCAGGGGGGCCCGGCCCCCCCTCCGCATCTACAGGCCTGGTGGGGGTTATTAACAACTTGGAGTCATGCTACCTTGTACACATTTTCTACTTTTTTTTTTAAGTAGCGCAAAATTATACTTTAGGACTATGCGACATTTTAATTGGCTGATATTTTATCATTTAAAAAAAAAATCACAAGAATTAAAAACTAAAATGAGATTGGCTGTAATTCCAGTGTCTGAATTTCAAACTTACTAGGTGACCTACTTTCTCAACTGAGCCAATCAAAAGTCTGCAAGCTACTATGTTTAATTTTGCTCTGGATGGAAGTGTTAAAATCCATTAAAAAAAAGAAGATAACAAATACACGTCTTGTAGTGTGACTAACAACAAATTAACGATGGAAAAAGAAATATTATAATCATTTTGAATAAACAATTATTTTTATCAAATCACACAAGGTTAAAAAATAAATTTCAAAAAAAAAAAAATTGAAGTGTTTGCCACACTGAGCATTCTCATCCCAAATGATCAGCTGACCCGAAAAGACAAAACCAGTCAATAAATGTCACTCCAATATTTCTGTCATAAGATGTGGTGTCCTTATACCGTGCTAAAAAAAAAGATCATAATAGTTCATAAGGATTTTTTTGCTTAAATAATGAGTCACGTAGTGTATTGAATTCAGGTTAAAAATTATAGGCACATGTCAAGCCATTGTAGTGTAGTGAATTCAGGTTAAAAAATCATAGGCACATGTCAAGCCATTGTAGTGTATTGAACTCAGGTTAAAAAATTATAGGCACAAGCAACTAGTTGTATTCAGTATACGGATCAGAGAATGCGTGTGGTTTAAGATTATAATTAATCCTGAATGACTGTACATCACATGATTAAATGAAGGACAGGCATTACGAGCTCCTTCATTTTAATTTTAAAATTATAGGGAAAAAAAAATAATCACCAATGTATGAAAGTCATACACTTCATGTATAAAAGACAAAATTATTTGAGCAGTATATAATGTATTGTATACAATTTTAACAGCGGAAATAATGTGAATTGTGTATCAAACTTAATGAGAAACATCCCCGCCATTCCATATTATTACATATTACAGTGTAAAAAATAAACGAGAAAAGAAAATGGCGTACAGTAGTGGCAGACGTTGGGGGGGGGGGGGGGGGGACAGGGTCATAGAAATGAGCCGGGCCTCTCCATGACATTTCAATGACTCTCATCTATGGACCAGGCTACAACTAAGGCTGTGGCTGTGATAAAATTCACATAAAAACATTTCAAGTCATAAATAATGTATCGCAGTGGCTTCGAATACGACCGGGCGTGTTCCTTTTTTTTTTTCCGAGACACGACCAACAAACTTTGATGACGTCAGTAAACAGAATGAATGAGAACTCTTATTTACTGCAGACTTTGATGACGTCATTTGCTGTTAATAATCGGAGATATTTTTATAATATTTTTTTTTTAATAAATACGGCTTTGGATTATATATTTTAGTTGTCAGGATATATGTTTAGACTAAGAGTAAAGATGTGCTTTTTTTCGGGTCTGCCCAAGCCTAATAAAGTCGGAAGAATAAAACAAAAAATTATGCGCTAAATTAGTATCTATCGTACCCCCCCCCCCGAAAGCTAACACTCGTTAATTCGTCTCCGTCAGTATTTGGTTCGATTCTCGGATATAAATGCTTCCCCATCCCCTCTATTTTCGTTTCTTAATCTTATTATTATTTAGTAAATTTGAAATATGTAGGCTTCTCTGAATTTTTTAAAGTGTGACGCAAAAATGATGGTAAGGAAAAGTTATGTAATATTTAGCCTTAGGACTAGCTATACCCTGCAAAGCCTTTGCAGGAAGATAAACTATTGTAAAGCCATTGCCGAACGTAGGATTTGGGGGCCTTGCATTTTGACATTCGATACCATGACATGAGATTATGTACTTAATATTTAATGTAAAAAATAATTTTAAGGTCTCCCTCAAGCTGGAGCCCGGCGGGACTTTCGATTTTGGACCCCCCTCCCTTAAAATTGTTACGCCTCTGTGTTCAGCTTTGATACATATTTTCAAAATATTTTTTTTTAAGTTATGAAATAGTTAAAAAAACCTAACTAGTTGTTGTTTCTTTTTTTTTTTTACAACATCCTAAAATATAAATTATTTCAATTAAAAAAAAATGTCAAAGATATCTAGTTGGTTAATTTTCATTAAAAAACTAAAAGGATACATTCTGAAAAAAAAAACAATAAAAAAAGTTATGTTTCAGGGAGGAATCGAACCTGGATATAGTCAGCATAAAAACCGAGTTGCGTCCAAACAGCTTAACCATTGTGCTAGCAGAACACACAAACAAAAATATAATTTTAATATATAACTAGAAAAAATTACTCGTTCCCGCGAAAAGAAAATAACTTAAAAACATAAGAGTTCTATCTGTTTACTGACGTCATCAAAGTTTGCTGGTCGTGTCTTGGAAAAAAAAAAATACGAAACACGCCCGGTCGCATTCGAAGCCACTGCGATAATGTATAATACGGTAGACATGATACTCAGTGCATTGATACACATCACAGGTAAAGCCTATACATAACTGTGGAGAAAGACTTGATATTGACCTAAACAAACATTCACAACATAGCTCTTAAGGATGGAGCAATAAATTTAAAAAGAGGACAGAAAATTTTTTTATGAGACCTGAGGTAATACATCCTGGTCTATTTTGTAAAACTATCACTCTGTGCCCCGTACTATAATTTCATATCATATATGTAAATTATGGCTCTGTTATCACACAAGTCATGCAATAATCTTATAACTACACAAGTCACATAATCTTCTTGCAGTCTGCCGCTACCAGAAACAAGTACACTATAAGTCACTCACTCTTTCTGTCATAAGACTCTTAATAATCCCAAACTTAAGTAAACAGTGCTTGTCAAAGTCTAATTTAATAAAAATAAACGCTGCTTGCAAACAAAAAAAAACTCAAAACGAAACATTCTCGACAATAGCAATTATGATAAGCGATTAACCTACATGAACATTTTTTTTTGAGGTTAAGATAATGAGTAATTGAAACGTGGTTACTGTAAGATGTTTACTTTTTATAATATTAAAATAATGACTTTCTCTCAACTTGATTTAGCACACAGGTAAATGTGTAAAATAATAAAAAATGACACTTACCACAACATCAATGAAGACCATGTTAATTCATTAACAAAAAAAAAAAACTTAAGCTGCAGTTGTTGTTATCTTTTCTCAGCTATTCAATGAATTCAACATAATCCTTACTAGTAGTTTTTTTGTTCTACCAACATAATGGTGTAAACATACTTGAACTCAACAACACTGTTCTCTTCACCAATCAGCCAACATCATCTCCACAGTAAGAGGCAAGCATTATCCCTGCTGGCCCCCTTTGTATTTAAAGAAGGAAGTGAAAGAAAAACAAATAAGAGATTAGGGCAAGAAACTAAACAGGCCAAAAAAAAAATCTGGGAGTGGTGACAGGCGGTGGTCATTCAACACAGTAAAAAAATATTTTTTAATAATGCGTGAAATGAGATCCTTAAAAAATATAGTAATATTGTTACCATGATGATTTTTGTAAAGTTGGGTTTACAAAAAAAAAAAGTAAAAAAAAATTTTAGACATAAATATATATTATCTTAAAATGAGTTTTTGACATTTATTTTTTGGAGAGGTCTTTACTTTTAAAATGTTTTTTTTGTTTTTGTTTTAGGTACTAGCTATTCTTTTTATTAAAAACTCAATTATATAAGCAATAAAAAGCTGGAGTTAAATATTTATCAACGCTATATAATCAACATATCTACTGGTAATAAAATGTACACGTCCTTGAGGATATAATTTAATTCAGAAAAAAAATGTGGAAATATAAACAGCACTTTGTTAGTTCAGGAATTCTCTAAGTTTTCAGAATTTTACAAAATAAGACTGTACTTGGAAACCATAAAAAAGAAGTTAAAGACTCTGCAACTGATGGGAGTTATGTCCAACTAATAAATTATTGTGTACAAAGGAGCATTATACAAAAATAGATATTATGATTTGGTCTTTTGAAAGGTAGCATTTATAAAATGAAATGTTAAAATCAAAGTTACCTCTAATTTTCGAAAGAAAGGGTGTGGCAAAAGATATAGGCTCAGCGCAAATAAAAAAAAAATTTTTAATTAATGTGAGCAACTTAATGAAACATTGGTGTGCTGAATTGTAATGTGTGTACAGACTCAATGAACTGTTTGTGAATGCACACCTTCACAGCTTAGAGGGAAAAGCGGTCAATATCCAACAAACTTAAAATATTTTGTATTTGGGGTGAAAATACAGAAATACTGATGATAAACTTGCCATTAATAAATTAAAACGTAATAATTTAAATCAAATAAATATACATATACATAATGATCTATAAGTAAATTAAAACTGGGCAATACAAACTGATTTTTTTTTTCCTTTATATTTATTAATATATGCAAATAAACAAGAAATTTCTTTTTATTTGCCTCAAAATGACTTTTTAAAATTAAAATCTTCACTTTGAATTAATCAAAGCAGTTGATATTTGTAATGATATGTTTTCCAGTTTATTACAAAAACTATCTCACGTCTTATTATATTATTCATTATTGTATTTTTTGGGTAAAAAAACAAACAAGGTAAAATAAAAATGATTGCTAAAAGTTTGCAATATGTGACTTTTTTCTTCTCAACAATAGAAAACATTTTTGAAATTATACGCCATGTTTTTCCATCTTACACTAAAAAGGTTAATACTTCAATTTAACTTTTTAGATAAAACATGCATTACTCATTAGTTTGGCTTAAGTGAAATACATTAAGAAAACTGCATTCGATCATTCTGTGATGGCACCCTCAATGCCCCCATCATGTGAACCATAAATTTCCTATGTTAAAGTTATTAATACTAAGTCTAAGTATTCTTATAAATACAATATAAATAATACCATAATCTGTAATACCAAATTTAAGTTACATTCAAAGTATTTTTTTTTTACATTTGTTATATCATATTATTCATATGTATTTAATTTAGAACTATTTTGTTAATTAAAATTTAAGTCAAGTTATACAGTAATACTATAATACTTGAAAAGATTTAAAAAAATAGTATAATACTTATTGCACTCGTTGGTTAATAATTTTAAATAAAGTTTAATGTTTAAACTATTTAATCATTAATAGGATAGGCATCACAATATTATATTGACTTTTAAAATAACTTTTATTATTTTAATCTTCAGGTTATCATTGTAATTATTATGCCGAAAGATGAAAAACAAGTCATAGATAGTCATCAATATAGAATATTTCTTACTGATATGAAGATACGTATGATGTTAAGCTTTTAGTTAGGCCTAATAACAATCTGATGCCACCCTCTCTTATGCAATAGTAGTTGAAATAACAATTGCATGTACTAATACACTTCCGTTTCTTTTCAATTTGACTCAGTTACGCTATGTATTTCAAAACAAAAATAAGTCAATACGATCTATGTGTTTAGCATATCCTTTTTGTACTTCATCCCTTTAATATAAATATAAATGAAATGTATCTCAAGTATTTATAAAATGCGAACGGCTAACCTGTGCCAGTGTCCATTGAGTTGATAGGTTCACTGATGAAAGAATCCAACTTTTTAGAAAACATTCAATAGTGAGGGAAGTCACTCTTAAATATAAACTGCTATTGTTCCAGACAGACTTACTATGAAGTATAGTCCTAGACAAATTATCTCATGTATTATGAAAAGTATTTATCGCAACGCAGATGTTCTGTGTTGTTTTTAAAATAGAACTATTGTTTTCAAGGTAAGTTGTATATTGTTTTTAAAAACAGTATTACTTACTGTTTAAACTTAAGTTAATTAGTTACATAAAATTGATTCCTTTCATTTTTGTTCAACAAACAAAATTCAATGATGTCCTAAGACCAAACCCAACTCTCAGTGATGGCGATAATTATATTATAAATAATTTTTATTTTATTTTTCATAGCTTTAATATTTATTTATTGATTCCACAAATTATCTCTTAGAGTTGATCTAGTTATACAGTAATTATCACTTTTCAGACTGAGTTATTTATTTCTGCTGACATAAATAATTATAATTTTAGAAATCCAAGCCCATCATTAAACATCTTCTTTAAATAATAATATTAAAATCATTCTAATAATGCATTATTGAATTTCCGCCCATCCTTTAAGCCCCATCTTACATGACAGAATTACTGATATTTTATTAAAACCAGATCATTACCTAAATTGAAGTACATGGTCATGGAACAGGGTCCACATGATACTGCACACATAGTGTACTTGTATTAAGCATTGATTGGCATTTATAGCTTTTGCGCCACTAGAAATGTCCTTCATCCCTGTTTCAAGATCCGAACAAATTGATAACACAAAAAGTAAAATACCTTAGAATATGAACATGCTTTGAAATTGGAACATCTCATGTGTTATTTCTTTTATTTTTTTAGTCCTTTCCATTTGCATTCATGCCATCTTTATACTATTTATAACATTTCTCTGCATCGTGAAAGTATCCTTTATTATTTTTGCAATATTTTTTCAAGCTAAGCAAAAGCTTTTTTTTTTCATTTTATTTTATAACATACAAACATACAAAATTATTATATTTACCATTCAAATACAGGGTCTCCTTAACTGTATACCCTAGTAACGGCTTTAGTGAGTAGCAACTAGAGTAACCACCTCAGGCCCAGAGCATGAGACTGACCTAACGTCAGTTGAGCCCACAGGTGCAGATTTTTTATCATTACCTATCAGTAGCTAAACTAAATATTTGTTTCAGGTCCTACATTCACATTAAAACCCCAAATGATCTCATTCGTATAGGGCCACATCTGTACTCTTTAAGTTCTTAAGTATTTAAGCAAGACAGATTCTGCTCCTAATAAAAAAAGTTAATAATCAAGTTTTTGTTTTTGTAGAGTCCAGGTATGTGTGTTTGTGACGTCCCTTGTAAGGATGAGATAAAATTTCTTAAATCCTATTAACCACTAATGGGATGATTTTTATGGTGCCCTACTTTTATCCCCACCATAGCTGATAGTCAACAGTCAATCACTTTGCAGCACAACCATCCGTCCCCTGTGGAACTTTCCATTTGATATGATTAAAATGAAAAAAACTCATTCAAAGCTGATGAGAAACTCAAAGGGTTATTCTCAGATTCTGAAGTAGTTAAGAAGGACAGGTTCAGCTCCCTCTGGTGGCGTAGTGATTTATGCACCTGAGTGGCGGTCAAATCTTTTTGGAAATATGGTGTTTAATGGGGATTCATCTGTTTTATATCATTTAAATAGGTGAAAAAATTATTCAAAACCTGACTGATTTGGAAATCGAACAATTTGAAATGGATTAAATTAGTATTTCAAACACCCTATATATTGCAGATAAAGTGCCACCTGAGATAGACTCCCCCTTCCTAATATGCCTCTGGTATTAAGGACCCTAGCTTTTTTTGTAAAATCCACTTGGGACTCAGTTTAATGGTTTTTTTTTATTTATTTATTTCACACATCTGCGATTTCTTTTTGCAATTTATACACCTACTTATATTGCATGTACTTTAATTTTTACTTTTAAGTTTTCTGACTCACTACACATTGACCTGATTTTCTTCTTGTGTTACTGGACTATTTTCCTCTTCTCTGTTCAGTGACATACTTTCCTATGTTTGAATCAAAACTCAGATGGCTTAGTTTATTTATGTATTTTTACATACATTGTGCCTTTTTCTTTTTTTTTGATGATATCATTTGTGTGATATCAAGCTTAATGTATATTTGTTTTTTTCTTCTAACACTGAGAGCACTTATTACTGTTATACTTCAATATTTTTTTTTTTTATAAAAAATATAAACTATATGTTATACTAATATACATATTTTTGGTGCACTACTCCATGACTTTTTTTTTTGTTGGGCATTGTCTTATAAAGTGACGAATGCTTACTCAACTTTCTGCCTACCAACCCACCTTGATATTTGTCTTCACTTTCTTAGTAAATCTTTTCCCTGGTCAAGTTTTTGTTTTGTTTTTTGTAAAGATTTCTTTGAAGCTATTTTTGTACACTTGTTGATACATGTATTTTTTTTTCTTATAATATTTTTAAGTGTTAGCGTGGATAACAGACTACATGAGAGGGAATATTTTTAACACCCTCTCCCCGCCCCCTGCACACAAACACCTTCACGATTCTGCGGTGGCCAGCAGGGAGTCACTGGAAACTGGCATCGAACCCATCATGACTTGCAACACGCTTAGTAACCATGGCTAAAATGAATGAGGTCAATACAACCCAAAACCGGATGTCTTGGATTATAAAAGAAAAAAAAATGCACCAGAGAGCCGCGCTGTCGGCTTATTCATCAAAATTGAACGGACAACGGGAATTATTAAACAAGAGCCAGCTCTGACTGTTTTAAAAGTAGGATCACAATCTGCAGAGAGAGAGAGAGAGAGAGAGAGAGAGAGAGAGACCGGATTGTTGTTCCACTTTCAGTCATAGCAAGAAAATATTCGCATCCACGCATCTTTTATTAGCTGGTCACATTCTTACATTTCAGTTTTATTTTTAATGTATTCATTTATTTGAAATAACTGTTTATAATTCTCCGTCCTTCGGCGGATACTCACTTTCTGTTATCCCATCTGTTGATCTAGTTGTGTGGAAACGTTTTGTTGAGGGGGAGTAAAGCTTTAGGCTGACGGGGATGGATGAACTGTGAAAAAAACCCTGGCACCCCCCCCCCCCCACCCACAACCCCACTTTGTGCAGCCAGATTCACTTTATAATTTGGAAGAGAAAAAGAACAACAACTACCGAACAACCAGCACATCTGCAAAGCATCATTAACTTAAAACTTCACTGTTTATCTCAGCAGCTACAAATATTTATTTCATCATATCTGTCCCCATCGTAAGTTGTACCAGTCAGCACCTTTGCCGGGCTCTGTGTGTGTATGAAAAGAAGTTATTGCGTTATGCCATGTGACATTTATGAGGTAAAGTTCTTGGGTGACTGTAATACAGGCAGGCATTCATTAAAGCTTTTGACGTTAAAACGTTTCAAGACATTTTTTTTAACCTAAATTTTTTACCGATTGCTCAAAGAGTAGCAGTTCATCGTGTGATAACTTTAGACCCATCGGCGCGCGGCCAGGGCTTTCATGTCTTTTAAGAGCCCCCCCCCCAAAAGAGCCCAAATGACAACCCTTTTAAATGTCTCCTTTTTTTTTTAAAGGGGCCGATATTCTGCACCTGGGCCTCATATGACCTAAATCCGACTCAGTTTAAGACTGTGTGGTTAACGCTTTGCGATGAGAGAAAGACGTTTGGAGATTCGTTAATTGTATAGATATTTTTTCCCCAAGAGGGTCGCGACCGACTTTTTGAGGACCACGGCATTTGACCTTTATTTTTGTTGTTTTATTTTACTTGGTTCAATGTTTGTGGATTGGGCTTCGCGCTGGTCAGTCGACAATAGTAGCTCATGTCTTTTAGGTGTGAGTAGCTGCGATCATAATCTGCGATGGTTTATTCTAGCTAAGCTCATATATATATATATATGTGTGTGTGTGTGTGTCGCTTGTACATTTTATTACAAGCTTGATAACACTAAAACACGAAGGATATACCCGTTTGATAACCTAACATTCACCCCTTATCTGGGTCATAACTCAGTGAAGATAGATAGGAGGTCATCATGATCTAAAAGCCACTTACCGATGGCTTTATTTTTATGCTCACCCGGCCTACTCTAGTTGTAAAAGCTGCTTAACTTAATTCATGTAGCAGCCATTCAACAGTCATGTGAATTATAAACAGAGGTGGCCACTAACGAGCTGCAGTCATTCATCTCAGTGTACAGTCTGTGTATGGGTGGGAGGGGGGGAGTCCTTGTCCATGTCACACTGACCACCAGGCGATACCGGATCAGCTATTGCACTAATTTCGGACTTAGTTGTTGTGGGGGTCGCCCCCCTCCCCCCCCCCCCCCCAAAAAAAAAAACCTTTTTAAAAATGTGCTAAATGCGCCAAAATATGTTTCTGGATTTAATGTGATCAATTATAATAGTCGTTTATTTACCTCCCACCCACCCCCACCCCCCTCTCTCCCTTGACTTTTTGTTTCATGAGGTGTTTAATGGTACTCAGTAAAAGAGCTAGTTTTGGCGCCCACGAAGATACAGGCTGCTGCTGTATATAAACGTGCCCTTTTTGTTTACAGGATTCACACACATTCACATTCATAGGACTGACACGCGGGGAATTAAAACGCACAACCAGCTGTACCCATGCTAAACCTTTCATAGCGATAGACCGTTGTTCAACTGCGAGATTATGTCATCAATAGTAATGTTTTAGATTTTTGCGTCTCTTGTTTAAAACCACAGAAACTAGTTAGAACTGTATGTATTTTTTTTTAAATCATTTATCGAATCTATCTGCAGGCAAGAAGCCATTACTATTCTAACGGGAAACGGTATTCTTACTTTCGCAGACTTGAGACGGACACTATTTATATAGAAGATATTTTCTATAATGAAACTAAAATACACCGAGTTAATATCTAGTTTTGTTTTCTAAACAGGTAAAAATAAACAAGCTTTAATTTTCACGTATGTACTATGCGCATTTAAACAAAGTTTTGTACTGTGCACATTTAAACAAAGCTTTTTACCACTATGCATATTTAAACAAAGCTGACTTCTCCATGCTGATAGCAAGTATTCTACGAATGACTCATAAACAATGACCAACCAATGATCAACTTAAATAATATGCTTAAAACGATCCAGGAGCGTGTTCACAGTATTTACAAATGACACTCCAAGCATAATTATACATCATGGATCTGTAAATCACGATAGACTAACCGGCCTTAAAGACATTCAAGATGCTGGCTTTTGGATAACGGAACTAGTGTTGCCAAAGTCGGCTGGATAAGCTCTATACATTTCCTGCCCCACCCTTACCTCTGAGAACTGCCACACCCCTTTTATCATCTCATTCGCTCCTCATATATATTTTTTACTAACGTATTTGTTGTCTGTAATTGAGGTCGGGCCGTACTGGTGCCAGAGAATCGAGAGATCGTACTTTCATTGAGAATGGAATGGCTGTCGTTTTGTAGGGTTTCCTGGTTGTTGTTATCCCCCGAAATGTGCGCGCACGTCTGCTTGTTTACAAACAGGAAAATGGTGCCCGTTCGAGTCTCTGCCCCTGTCGGTATTGTTTGAATCGCTGACGTCAGACGCCCAGATGAAAATCTCTAGCCGCCGTGCAGCTTTACATAATCAGGACGCTAGGCTTATGCTCTGTGTGTGGGTCAAAACAAAGAGGGTTTGGTTGGTGTGGGGTTTGTGGGGGCAAAGTTGAGAAGTTTTCGTGGGGAGTGGATGTTTAAATTATTTGCCCTGTCTGGTGATGGCGATGCTCCGTCTGTAAGCGTTTTACAGAAACTTGGAAGTGGTGGCTCCTCGGCTGTAAAACCGACTGGCGCGGTGGGCGAAATGGGTTCTAGTCCAGATATTGTGGATTATCTTTGGTGCCAGGGGTCAGAGGAGCCTCAACTTGGTTTAGGATGTAGTAATGGCCCGACAAAAACTGTTTCTCAAAGTTAACAATAGGGTGTAGTAATGGCCCGACAGAAACTGTCTCTCAAAGTTAACAATAGGATGTAGTAATGGCCCGACAGAAACTGTTTCTCAGTCAAAGTTAACAATAGGATGTAGTAATGGCCCGACAGAAACTGTTTCTAAGTCAAAGTTAACAATAGGATGTAGTAATAGCCCGACAGCAACAGTCTCTCAAAGTTAACATTAGGGTGCAGTAATGGCCCGACAGAAACTGTTTCTAAGTCAAAGTTAACAATAGGATGTAGTAATGGCCCGACAGAAACTGTTTCTCAGTCAAAGTTAACAATAGGATGTAGTAATAGCCCGACAGCAACTGTCTCTCAAAGTTAACATTAGGGTGCAGTAATGGCCCGACAGAAACTGTCTCTCAGTCAAAGTTAACAATAGGATGTAGTAATAGCCCGACAGCAACTGTCTCTCAAAGTTAACAATAGGGTGCAGTAATGGCCCGACAGAAACTGTCTCAGTCAAAGTTAACAAATCATGTCTCTTTTTCTAATGGTAAAGTGTATCAACGTTATGTGAACATTACATAAAAAATAAAAAAATAAATAGTGTTTAGAAGATATCTGGGCTGTATAGTTTTGTCATACAATTTTTTAGGCCAGGGTTAGGCAGATTACGACCCGCGGGTCTAGCACGGCCTGTTTGTCTGCTTGACCCGGTCCTCACACTGAATGTATATTAGCTTGTATAAACACTCCTTTCATCCACCCATGGTCAGGTCCTTTTGTCTAAGTTCCTGCTGTTGCTGCTCTTTGTCCGACCATTATGTCAAACTTAAGAGCACGCTGTGGCCCTTCGATCCAGTAATTTTACCCCCCCCCCCACCCCCTTGTATAAGCCATACATTCTTGTGAAGTTGAAGTTTTTCTAACTTTTCTTTTTTTTTTTTAAAAAATTCACAGTCATGTTCATTCCTCCGTCCTGTCAGACTAGAAACTTTGCCTCATGGGTCGTCGTCTTGCCGCCCTCCACCTGCAGGCTGGTTTGATTCCAATCTGAGTTCTGCCAACTTGCACTGAAAACCATGACGCTAATAGGAGCCTAACTGTCAAGTTGAAAGAAGAAGAAAAAGAAAAAAAAAAACCCGTGAATCATTTGAAGATGGCAACTTTACATTATACTGCTATCGACTGAGGTAAGTTACTTGAAACTGGATTCGTTTCTTTATAGATTATAGATTGTATTACTTATGCTTATTCTGTTATGTTATAGATTATATAAATAGATTATATTTATAAATAAGTATTTATTGTCTTTGTCTCGTGTAAATTTAAATAAATAAATATATATATATATATATATATATATATATATATATATATATATATATATATATATATATCAGTACTACTACTAAACACGTTATTTCAGTATTTTTTTCAAAACATAAGTGGTTGGGATAAAACCTTGCTCAAAAATACTTGTTTATGTCTATTAGACAGGTTTTTATTTTCTAGTTCTAAAATCAGCCTTAGTTTTGTTTTTGTATCAATGCATGTAGTGACTTGTCGTTACAACTGTTTCCAACCAGGCCCGTAGCCTAAGGGGGGGCTGAGCCCCCCCCCCCGTGCATGACCTGAGCCCCCCCCCCCGTGCATGATTTGAGTTTTTTGACACAATTTTAATAATAACGGCTATAAAACATCAATCATTTTGTTTAATAAATCAATAATAATAAAAACTTAAAAGTTTATATTTTGGCAATAATTCAGGCTATTTATATATACTTACAAATATAGCTTATCTAATTTTTGGGCATAAAAGATTGAATCTTATTGAAGTTCACTTCTGGGTATTTTGGGCAGCATTGACATTTGGTGCTTAAACAGCCATTGTGTGAGAGCAGTTTCTCAACCCTTACAGAATGCTCACCCCATATCGCAGATAAATGTTACAAAAGCGTCTAAGCAATGTTGTCCTGCTTGCATTTGAAAAAGATTTAACAGACAATCTGAATGCTGAAGCATTTTTAGGTAAATTCAGTGCTAAACCCAGGCCCGTAGCCAGGTCAAAGTAAGCAGGGAGGCACCAATACCCATCAAGTGGGCACCTTTACTTTTTCTTTATTTTTTCCTCTTTTTCTTCTTTTTTAAGTGGGGGGGCACTCCACATCTAGAGGAGGTGGGCACGGCCCCCCAATGCCCCCCTCGGCTACGGGGCTCGCTAAACCACGAAGTTTGCAAATTTGAAACGTATAATAATATAGGTTCGCAACAAGTGCCGACGAGTGGGGGGGGGCAGTGCCCAGGGATCCGGCGAGTTTTAGGGACCCGGACTGAGCTGGCCAATCAACTTTTTAAAATATTAATATCAGCCCAGGGGCCCGAAATTTCTGTCGATGGGCCTGTTCGCAACCTTGTAATAGTTTTATATATTGATATCTTCTGAGGACAACTAGCAATTTAAATAAGTTAATAAAATAACATTGGCTTCTGACTTCATTTTTATACATATGTATAATAAAAAAATAAAGTACAAACTCCGTGATTTCTGAGTGATGTTATTTAATTTGCAAATTTACTTTTTAGCAGAATTAATTTTATTTTAAATTGAATAATTGCGACTGTTTTTGTTGATAGATCTGTTCTTTGTTTTCAATATTTTATAAGAAATATCCCCCCCAAATATCGGCCCCCCCCCAATCCAATATTCCTGGCTACGGGCCTGTTTCCAACCTACGCCAGTGTACAATAGCTCGTGATGTTGTTGTTTTATTCAGTTCTCTGTTGCGATTTAGCACATAGTATCCGAGTTAGCTCATAGTATCCGATTTAGCACATAGTATCCGATTTAGCACATAGTATCCGAGTTAGCTCATAGTATCCGATTTAGCACATAGTATCCGAGTTAGCTCATAGTATCCGATTTAGCACATAGTATCCGAGTTAGCTCATAGTATCCGATTTAGCACATAGTATCCATGCTTATGGTAAAACAAAGCAGGCAGACGACTTGCCATGAACCCCCGCCCCCTCCCCAACCCCCACACTGCCTCTGGGCCCCTTCCCAGTACAAATGACCATTCTTTCAGGGCCTCGACATTTATATTATCATAGGACATTCCCCCCAGCTGTATCCTATGTGCCCCCCCCCACTATCTGCCTAGGACCGTTAAAATAAAACCTAAGAACGGCCCCCCTGATTGCATCTCTTTAAACAAGGGTGATGTACTAGCAGTGAAATAAGACTTACTGCCCTGATTGCATCTCTTTAAACAAGGGTGATGTACTAGCAGTGAAAAAAAAATACTTACTTTCGGTTTAGTTTATTACAATAAAAAACTGTTAAAAGCAGCGTGAGCGTTATTTTTTTGTGTTTGTATAATACAATTACCGTTCTGTTATTGAATCTGTGTTTCGCTTATTCGTGGGAAATTTGTCATTCCGCACCTACTACTGTCTTGTCTCAGTTTTCACACGCGCAAAATAAAAAAAAGAAATAAATTCTGCGTAGATTTTGTGGCAGGGAGGGGGAGACCTATTTTTCACCGCATCCACGTCTCTCCTTAACCTCTCTACTGGTTCCTTTTTTTCGGTCTTAACTCGCAGTATTTTTTTTTCCCTCAAAGTGATCCCCCTCTTCTTCTCCCCCCCCCCACCCTCCCCAGTCCTTGCTCACTATTCAGTCTGTGCTTCGATTTCCCCCGTACTCATACGTTGTATCAACTGAAGGAGTGAAACTACTGGCTGTTATTGTTAGTATATATGGCTACACTTGCAGAGTGTTTAGACCTGTCTCGTTCCGATTGTAGGGGGTTTGTTTTGTGGTGCTCCCCTGATCTGATCACGGAGCTATAGTTTTACGAGGCGATTCAGAACAGAGCGGGTGGTGGTGGTGGTGGTGATGCGGCCGTTGAATTGTTGTTCCACAAGGAAAGCTTCTGGTGCGGTCATCGGATTACAAACACTGGGGCGAAAAAGTTGGTGTGTTTTTCTTTTTAATTACGGAGACGTGTGCTTGTGCTTAAAAGATTTGTAGAATTGGATTGTTTGTTTTCTTGTTTCGATAATCTTGTAAAATACACACCAGCGTACTGTGTGTGTGTGTTGTTGTTGTTGTTGGCCTAAACTGATTGGTTTCTTTTGATGGATGTTGGTTCGATCTTTTTGGAATTATTGAAAACTAAAAAAACAAAATAAACAAACATAACGGTAAGATTGAATTTCTTGATACATGTTTCTCTCTCTCTCTCTCTCTCTCTCTCTCTCTCTCTCTCTCTCTCTCTCTCAACATAGCCTGTACATGAACGTACTGCAGTGACTCTCAAAGTGTGTGTTTGCAAGCTGACTTGAAGGGGGGTTTCAACAGTGTACATGTTTACTGAATACGTAAAATTAATTAAGTTATCACCCCCCCCCTTTTTTTTTCTTTCCTTACAAATGGTTCCCGAAAACCGAACCTGTTTCGCAATGGTTTGGTAACCACTGCTGTATTCGTCCCGTTACTTCTTTATATAAATACGTTCTAAACCATCGCACTTCAACCTGAAATATTCTTCATACTAACAAACTCATCATTTACTCTCCATCGATGTTCATATTTGTAGGTTGGTGTTTTAACATGTATTATACCAGTGGTGGCGAACGTAATGCGCGCGTGCCAACCACAGAGCCGCATCCGTCGGCACGCGACTAAAATATCACTTCCTTTAATTCTAATTGGAGTGTTGGCACTTTGCTATAAATGTGTTGGTTTTTTTTTTTGGTTCATTAATGGCACGCGGCCCCAAAAAGGTACTCCACCACTGTATTATACTGTTACTCCTGCCACACCCCAAGATGGGGTTGGGGGTGCAACCTGTTTAGCCCGCCCCCCTCCCCCGGAACTTTTTATTATTACGGTTTACATTTGATTTTGTAAAAGAAGGGGAGAGATTCCGGTTTATCAGTGACTGTCCCAAGATTTATTGGCCGTGTCCTTTAGTTACATCAATTGTCTTGTTGCTTACGTTCTCTCATGTGTTGTATTCAACCCCCCCCCCTTAAAACCATGCGCCAGTATTGTATGTCTCTTTCTAGCGTCACACAAATCTGCGCCGCCGCCCACATTCAGAGATGACGCCGTTTAGTTAAATGAAACCTCACCATACTACACACTACTGGGGCATTAGCACTGTAAACCTGGGATATATAAATATATATTTAAAACGAAGGGCTGGCATTATGTCTTGACGCGCAAATAGTAATCTCCCTTGAGTTATGGACGTCTCGTGTGAATGATACTCCAGACACCGTGCCGGAGCCCGTACTATTTCGGGCTATGGCTGTACGTTGTGGGATCTACCGGTCAGTTGACGTGGTCCAAAGTGCGATAACTATTTATTAGAGATGGTTTACTTGGTGGTTGTTTTACCTCCTGTACTCGGGTCACTTGTAATTGTACCCATACTTGCACCGTGGGTATTTTGTACTCCTACTGGCCATTTTAAAAACGTATGTACTTGTACTCGTACCTGCGTGGTCAGTACGTGGTACAGGTCTACTTTTTATTTGTTTGTTTGTTTTTTTATTATATTTTGTGTGTTTCCTTGAAAGATGGCAATGTGTGTGTGTCGCTGTGCTACTTGTCACATAAAGATGCCGCGGACTTATGAATGTTTCAGGGGGTGGGGGTGGATTCAGAATTTATTTATTTTTTTAAAGGTATGAACTTAAAGTTAAAATGTATGTTTGAACTTACCTTTTTTTATTAAACTTTGTTCATTTTGGGGTCACTTACGGGCATTCGTATATCAAAAAAAATGTGATTGAATCGAACGCCCGTGTCTTGGGTCCCGAATATCCTCCCCCCCCCCCCCACCACCAACCCCACCCATTAATGTTTACACCATTTTTCGCCAGCCGCGCAATGCAACCTCATTTCATGAATGCGTTAAAAGAACGTGAAGTGGGGAAAATTGTATGTATTATTATTTAATTAGCCGTACCCTGCAAAACCTTTGCATAGAGTTATATCCCCTTAGGCTTGATCGGTAGGCTAGGATATTTTTGGTTTCGGGCAGATCCGATTTTTTCATGATTGTATTTTAAACTGGAATACTGTTTTATTAATTCTTTACCTTCGATTTAACGCAGAACCCAAAATCGGTATTATTTTATTAGATATGTATATACAATCTAGCTTTCTATTCCTGGATACCTTTAAACAATCTCCGACTTTGTAAATTCTTTATAGTGTTGCTGGTTTCTGGCATTTTTCTTTGTGATATTTTTCCAAGGCGGGGTTAACTAAATAAATAAACGTTTGGTGTTTTATAATGGGTTTACTTTGTTCTGTTGGGGATTTTTGTCGTTTCATATAGAAAGAAAAAAAAGAATAAGTTGTTGTTTTTTTTTGTGTTTTGCTTTGTTTCGAAAAGGGAACAGGTCTGGCCACATGTTGCATGTGAATATTCGTAACGGTCTGGCCACATATTGCATGCGAATTTTCGCCCCGTTCAGTTATGTCAGAATCTGTTATTTCTTTTGTGCCCGGGCTCCCATAGCGATCACTGCCCTGGCCGCCATATGGTTTGGATAACATTAACAGGGAGTGTAGCACCCCCAAGCGGCGGAGGGCGATAGTGTGACCCGCGCGTGAGTAAATGTTAGTTGGTTGTTAAATGGAAGTGGTTTGTTGGGCGGGTGTGTGTGTGGGGGGGGGGGTTACCGCGTGAAGCCGGGTAGGCTTGTTGGTACACCTGGTGGTCCATTTCATTGCTGTTAGTATATCAATGGTTGGCTCGCTGAGAGTGTTTGCCAGTGTTTATAAACACCCGGGGGGGGGGGGTTCATCTCATAAAGGGGTTTTATTCCAGGGTTTAATTTCATCCATTTTACATGGTGGTTGAGTTTCTATACATGGGGGGGGGGTAGTGGGTGGGAGTTTTGACACGGTTAATTTATCTGAGGTTAGTTGTTGATCCTAGCATTGCAAGTGTGCAGTGGCTCCTGTAGTAGTAGTAAGAACATGTTACGTGGAGGTCACTCTGCTCTGGCAGCGCCACTCTATAACACGGGACGGTTGAAACATTCGTCGTCACGTGACTTGAAAACATTGTAATACATTGTAAACATAAACATCAGTTGAAATAAAATTGGAGCGGTGAGAAAATAGTGGGACATGTTCTGACACCTATGACCCCCCTCCTCCCCCACTGTAATACCTTTCCCTGACCCTTGCTCCACAACCTGACAGATGACATGTTGGTTGGTGACATCAACATTTGACCTTTAGCCTTCGCTACATTTTTTTTAATAATATATTGGGGGGAAAAGTTGTGTGGTGGGTAGAGAGAAGAGGTTGGTAGAGGATTGGGTTTCAATTTGTCAAATTATTTGAGTTTCAACTCAGAATATTTTTGATTTATGTCTAATTTATAACGCCGGACAGTGTTTTTATATTATCATTCCAAAACCTTAAGTGTAACTCTATTTTTACACTGTTTCATTATATATGCAAGTACTTTTAAAAAAAAAAAAATTATCTGATTGTCAAAGAAAAGTCATCTAAAGGAAAACGAGAATTCAAAAAAAAAATATATATCTTTCAAGAATAAATTTAAAAATAAAACGATTTGCCAAAACAAACATTTGAATACAAACAAACATCTTAATACAAACAAACATTTCAATACATACAAACATCTTAATACAAACAAACATTTGAATACAAACAAACATCTGAATACTAACAAACATTTGAATACAAACAAACATTTGAATACAAACATTTGAATACAATCAAACATTTGAATACAAACATTTGAATACAAACAAACAAGGGTTACCAGACAAATAACTCAAACAAAATAAAATAAACTAAACATCTCACCATTTTGTTATGTTGAGGATCTGCTTATTACAGCACATTTATTTTATTAACTTTACTGGCTGGTTTATATCTATAAAACCACGCGTTAACTGCATTCAGCCAATAAATGATAATAAAATAAAGTTCCCTTAGCCTAGACGGGCCCATCTGGGCAGGTGAAGTGTAGAATTCATCTGTTTCTATAACCTCGGCAATCTGAAGGGATTGTGTGGTTAGCACAACGCCCCGCCGCCTTTGCTCCCGCGACCGAAGTCAGGCACCCATTTTAAAAGCAGTGTGGGCTTAGCGGGACGACTTTGAAACAAATTTCACCTGGAAAAAAATTCCCATGGTTCTCACCGAGGAGAGAACCCGATGGTACAAGGTCGACAGTCGAGTATCTACACCACTCGGCCATCCGTCCCACAGCATTTTGCAATAAATAAAAAAAAAAGTTTATCTCTTCTTTTTTTTTTTAAACCGACATGTATGACCGCTGTACATGTGAGGATCAGAGCAAGTAAAGGGTCAAATGGGTCGCAAAATTGGATGGGTCATGGGTCAGTGTTCCCTGACCCATGACCCATCCTTAGTCTCCGCTCGACCCTAAAAAAAAACCCGTCGTCGCGCGATTTTTTTTAAATTTCAAAATGGTTTCTATGGCGACGGCCGCCATCTTGAAAATAACATTCAATGGGTCATGAAGGGTCTGGGTCAAGAACTTGATGGGTCATATGGGTCATAGGTCAAGCTCAGTGACCCATTACTTGCTCTGGTGAGGATCTCCCAGTCGTGTACAGACATCTGCTCAGAAATGACCAGATAAAAAGTTGGGCGGGTCATAGGAGTCCCCCCCCCCACTTGGTGGTCATTTTCAGAAGTCCAAATATTATATGGCGAATAGCGCTGCAGAGTGCGCAATTGTGTTTTACGGACTGACCTTTTTTTTATCAGAATGCTCTGTTTTTGTTTTTTGTTTTGTTTGTTTTTTGTTTTCAAAAGGGGGGTATCCATCCTCCCCCCCCCCCCTTTTCCATCTCAAATCTAGGTCAGTGTGCTATGTGGGCCGGGTGAGCGTGCTATTTGTAGAATCAAGATGTTCTTCCCACACTTGTCAGGCTGAAAATCTTTTTTATTGGCCATGGCAAAAAATAAAATTAAAAAATAGCATCTCACCCCCACCACCACCACCACCCCCTCCTCAACAAAGTCGTATACTGTCTCCCTGATAAACAAACATGTTTCTGTTTCTCGAGAACTCATCCGACACTCAAGAGCTCGGATTTTGACCTCCAGTAACCCCCACCCCCCTACCCCTCACCTCCTAATAATATCCTAACAATTTGTGGATAGCTCGGCCCAGGTTAACACTCGTGATGGGTGGTTGCATCCCCGTTATTTGTCACGGTTTATCACCAACAATACCGAGTGTCAGGCGAGGGCTGATGATGGTGGTGGTGGTGGTACAAACATTAGCATCCAGTCAACCTCCTGTGTTGGCCAGGTGTTTTTAAAGAAAAAACGCCGAGACTCAGTAAGAACCCCCCCACACACACACAGAAAAACTGCCAGATTAGTTAAAAGTTTTAAAAAGGTTGTCCATGTTTTTATATTTTATGTATAAGTTTATATATATATATATTTTTTTATGTACGTTAGTTGAAACGTTCAAGCCACCAAAAAAAAATAAATAAAACAGCCAGTGACTTGCAACTCCCGCGGATTCCCTTAAAAACACCGCCCAGACTGGCGGGTTTCGCGCCAATCTGGAAACCTTGTGACAGCTCCCCCTCCCCCCTCTGTGCATGAGTTATGTTGTTTTTTTTTTTGAGGTGAACGTACAAGTGGTTCAAATTAACTGTGAAAGAAACAAAAGTTCAGAGTTCAAAGTTTATAGCTGCACGTGTCTACTCCCTGGGTTCATTCGCCTGTTTGCCAACCCCCACTACTCTCTCTCTCTCTCTCTCTCTCTCTCTCTCTCTCTATCTATCTCTCTCTACTCTCTCTCTCTCTCTCTCTCTCTGTGTGTGTGTAGACGGCGTGTGTGTGTGTGTGTTTGTTACACCTGGCACAGGCCTAATTACGGCTCTTCATGTATATATCTGTACTCCATGTAAGGAGAAAATGTATCATATTCTTTAGCAAGGGCGGATCTAGCACTACTAGAGGGGCCAAGGACGAGGGTCTTTTTTTGTGTGGGAACCTTGCACTAACGTTTAGGTTTGTTATCGTTAAATACCAAACAAAAAAATCTAAGCGCGGGGCTTTTTTTAGCCTTTATACCTCGGGCTATCACCCCCACCCCCCACCCCAGTTGCCTCCCCTCGAAGGCACCCTTCTGCTGCTTGTAGAAATTACAAACAGCAAAAAACCTCTCAGTGAAATGATTAACACACTTATTCACAAACTGTGTGTATTTATTAGGTTAGAGCTATGACGTTGCAAGTGACTCGTGGACTCGGTCCCCTCCTCCTGGTAGGCATGGCCCTCATCATCGCCTCGACCTACGGCGCCGCCAGCTTGCAGTACCACAAGGAGCACGAGCTGGAGCAGCACCTCAAAGATCTCAACAAGCAGTATCCCAGCCTGACCAAGTTGTACTCCATTGGCCGGAGTGTCCAAGGTAAAAGACTAGGCCAGTGGTTCCAACTGATCTTTTGTCAGGGCTTTTCTTTTTGTTTCTCAATCATCGTTCTGCCTGTGACGGTGTTGTTGCCCCCTTGGTGTTGTTGCCCATCTGGTTTTATTGCCTCTGGTGTTGTTGCCCATCTGGTGTTGTTGCTATCTGTTGATGTTGTCCCAGGTGCTGGTTTCTATCTTCTTTTTCCTTTGGCTCTACAGGTCTTTCTCCACTTCCTCTAACCACCTGCTTCTTGGTCTGGTTTCTATCTACGCTATGTTATTGCTGTGGTTACCAAATCACAGATCTCTTACCCCATTTACTGCCAGCATCGCCATAGGGTTTCTCGGGCCTGAATTATTATGACTTATTTGAAATAACAAATAGTTCCTGACTATTTCTTAAAGAGGCTATTTTGTTTGTTTTTTATGTATGTAGGAACCGGTGAATTATCAGCTCAATTCAGCATGCCCTTCACATTGTTAAATTGCAGGGACTTATTATTGGTCTCTCACCCCTAGCTTACACTGAAGCTGTTGGGAGTGGTTTTTTTTTTTTCATATCAGTTTTTAACTAAATAAATCCATTCTACTCATCCACCTAGGTCGTCCACTTTATGTCTTGGCCATTGGAAAGCACGCCTCCAGACCAGCTCCTCTGGTTCCGAATGTAAAGTACGTGGCGAACATGCACGGAAACGAGGTCAGTAGTTTCTTCGACACATTTTTTTTTTTGCCTGATCCATAAACTTGAAACCTATTCATTGTTTTCTCATTATTGGTTTTAATTGTTGTTGTTTAAACCCCATAGCAGTGCCGGCTCAAGGAACGGGAATCGTGGGCAGTCGCCATCAGGGGGACCTCCTTGTGAACACTAGTGTAATTAAACAAGGATGCTGAAGATCAGCTCAGCCCCCCCCCACCCCCACCCCCAGGGCACCAGCAACCTTTTGGGCCGGCCCTGCCTCCTGTTGAATGTTTGTGGTGTCCGTGTTGTACAGATGATGATTGTATGTGCCAGCAGGTAGTATGTTGTGGTGTCCGTGTTGTTGTACAGATGATGATTGTATGTGCCTGCAGGTAGTATGTTGTGGTGTCCCTGTTGTACAGATGATGATTGTATGTGCCTGCAGGTAGTATGTTGTGGTGTCCCTGTTGTACAGATGATGATTGTATGTGCCTGCAGGTAGTATGTTGTGGTGTCCCTGTTGTACAGATGATGATTGTATGTGCCTGCAGGTAGTATGTTGTGGTGTCCATGTTGTTGTACAGATGATGATTGTATGTGCCAGCAGGTAGTATGTTGTGGTGTCCATGTTGTTGTACAGATGATGATTGTATGTGCCTGCAGGTAGTCGGGAGAGAAATGCTGCTCCACCTGGCCAGCCATTACCTGACGATGTACAACGCCAACACCACCATCCGGAACTTTCTGGACACCACCACTGTGCATCTTCTGCCCTGCCTGAATCCAGACGGATTCAACGCCTCTCTTCCAAATGACTGTGAGGGCATCGTGGGAAGGTAAATATGAAAAATGTGGAAGAGGGTTCAATGAGAAGGATCCACCCACCCACCCCCCCCATGGCCTACTCAATTATTATAATGTTACATACTGGCTTATGTTAGACAGGGTACCATGGTGGGATATTGCAGGACTGAGTTCTCTTCCCCAAATCCAGAATAGCTCCCATCGTTAACAGTAAGGGAAAGTGTATACAGTCATAGGGATGTCTTGTCTTTGTTATAGGAAAGTGTGTACTACATTAAAGGGATATGTGCCATTGGTAGGTAGTAAGCATGTACTACGTTAAAAGGCTATCTGGTAGAGGGGAAAGGGTGTACTCGCCAGTCCCCACATACTTCTCTAATACATTGTTGCTATAGAAACCAATGAACTGTTTAAATCTTCTACCCTGATGGCCTTCATGAGCTTACTTTTTAATTTACATGTAATTTACATGCTGGATGCTATTATATTGTTAGTACTCACATGCAGGCTACCATTGGCATGTGTCATTTTTAATGGTTTTGAAAAAAAAAAAACACTTGACTTTCCAGAAACAATTCCAACAACTACGACCTGAACAGAAACTTCCCAGACATCTACTTTCAAACTCCTCCCCCGATTCAGCCGGAGACTGCTGCAGTGATGGGCTGGTCCAAATCTGTCCATTTTGTCCTCTCTGCCAACTTGCACGGAGGGGCCATGGTGGTCAACTATCCCTTTGATGCCTACCCAGGAGGTAATGAAAAGCTGTAGCAGCGTCAGGAGTTTGGGGGGGGGGGGGGGCGCAGAGGGCTACAGCTTGAGAATGTTGAATTATGAGACCTTTTGATATATAATCTCTCACTTGGTAATAATAGTAGAATAAATAACTCAGCAGTGAATCATATTAAATGACTTCATTAATCAATTATGTTATAAGACATCATTAATGAATTATGTTATATGACATCATTAACAAATTATGTTATATGACATCATTAACGAATTGTTATATGACATCATTAATGAATTATGTTATATGACATCATTAACGAATTATGTTATATGACATCTTTTGAGTTAACCATTTAGATACCAAGGATTTATGAAAAAAATAAAACACTCGAAGAATGAAATCGATTTCCTATAATATATGAATAAATTATTGTATTTTCATGCCAAATGTGATCCTGTTTGTTTATCAGTATTTACTGTTCACTGACTGTTTCCAGATTTGACAGAGAGCAGGTACTCTGCATCACCAGATGATGATGTGTTTAGACACCTGTCGCTGGTCTTCTCCCGATCTCACGCCATCATGCACAAAGGAAGAGACTGTTACGATCATTTTGAAAATGGTATAACCAATGGCGCTCACTGGTACCCTGTCTTAGGTCAGTGCTCTCAAATTTTTGTCTGCAGAAATTTATAGGTCAGTGCTCTTGTGTTTTTGTCTGCAGAAATTTATAGGTCAGTGCTCTCGAGTTTTTGTCTGACGAAATTTTGGTTTGGTTTTATTTTTATTTTGGTCCGGGTGTTGTTCTTGGCCATGGATGGGGTAACCTTTTTTTTTTTACAGCCCCAATATAAATTCTTAAAATAATTTGACAGAGAAGCCAGGCAAAGAGCTGACGGATGAAATGATAATGTGAAATAATATCAATTTAATGTGAACAACACTGCTTTGGTGAATAAGGGGAGAGTACAGACTGGGTCCAGCTGAATGATGGACTGTACTTGGCAAGCAAGCTGAAGTTTGCCCATGCCTGTTGCTGCTAGACACACAATCTGTCAGTGTAGAAACTGAAAGGGTCTCCCCTTCATCCACCCTCACGGACTCTATGGAAAACTTTATTTTTACTGTTGGTACATGTACTAAGTTTACATCTTCTCTTGTGCCAAACTGATCAAGTGACTTGTTGATTAGTGCGTGTGTGTGTGTGACTCTAATCAAGCCTAAGTTTTTGTCCTTCCACATCTCACATTGATTCCAGAATATGCAGAAAGATATATTCAGAATTGTTTTGGTTTGCTTGGTGAAACTAGCAGTGAGAAATCACAGAGAAACCTTGAAGTCTAATGAAAGAGGGTCACATTTTTTTTTCAACAGGGTCTCATGCTAAAAAGCCTTAATAGGCTTATGGTTAATTCAGCCCTGATGGTGTGGTTTGGGCTTATGGTTCATTCAGCCCTGATGGTGTGGTTTATCTGTTTTAAAAAAAAAACATTTTTTTATTGCTGTATAAGCCTACTGATGCTTTGATTCTATACCAGGCGGAATGCAAGATTACATGTACAGAAAAGCCAGCGGCTATGAGGTTTTGATCGAAATGTCCTGCTGCAAATACCCTAGGCCCATGGAGCTACAGAAGCACTGGCGTTATAACAGGGATGCGCTGTTGAACTATTTATTCTCTGTTCACATGGGTAAGTCTGTACGCCTGTGATGTGGCACCATAGAAAACATGATGTGACTTATAGTTTAACATTTCAGTAGCCCAGTAGATATGACTGCTGGTACAGCATGGTGTTACTTTAGACCAGTAGATATGACTGATGGTAAAGCATGGTGCTACTTTAGACCAGTAGATATGACTGATGGTACATCATGGTGTTACTTTAGTCCAGTAGATATGACTGATGGTACATCATGGTGTTACTTTAGACCAGTAGATATGACTGATGGTACATCATGGTGTTACTTTAGTCCAGTAGATATGACTGATGGTACATCATGGTGTTATTGTAGATGACATTCACTTTTTTTTCCATTCAGTAAAACACTACTGTCATTTCATCAGAATTTTATTTTTGTAAAAAAAAACATTTGGATACAAGTGCATTAGCAACTTTGTTGGCAGCTGTCAGTCTAGTTAAGTGGTTCCCAAAGTGGTCCCTACTGACCCACAGGGGTCCCTGGGAAAATTAAAACTCATTTGGGGGTCCCTGAACAACTTTAGGGGGTCCGTGAAAGGTTTGATGGAAAATAGTAAAATTATGATCTTTTTTTATTATTATGGAAATCAAAATAAAAAAAACATTAAATAAACTAGTAGTGCACACCAATTAAATTAATAACAAGCATGGAGCGGGTGTGAGACAGACGGCAGAAAACACGTTTACACTTTATACAAGAATGGAATGACGCAGCTGCATGCACTAACTTGTCTACAATATAAACATAAGCTATAAAAGAGTTGTACATCGTACATCGAATTTAGTTCTATTTTATTCTGATAATTTTCTCCAGTCTCAGACAAAAAGGATAAGGAATTAACGTTTTTTTTCAAACGGTCAAAGAAAAATATTAGAAAATACCGTCACTGCAACAACTCATAGGAACAACATCTAAGCGAGATGATGATGGACTGATTGCTTCTTCGTATAACATTTCTTTATTAATTGCAAGGCCTGGAAAGCCGCATACTTGAGGTGAAGAACTTATTTTA
This sequence comes from Bulinus truncatus, assembly GCA_021962125.1. Lineage (NCBI taxonomy): Eukaryota > Metazoa > Mollusca > Gastropoda > Planorbidae > Bulinus > Bulinus truncatus. The sequence goes on from JAGDYQ010000108.1 coordinate 69,648, forward strand.
CCAGCTGTACGTGAGGTAATAGCAAAGTTTTTTCGCAAACCAGCTTTCAATATTATAAAAATAATTCTACTGAGTAATAATACAGTACAAAAAAAGGATTGACGAATTGGCTCAGCCCGTAGAAAATTCTTTATGTTATTAATTTAAAACATCTATACAGCTTGACGAGTCCACTATACTAGGAACTGAAACTTTACTTTTAGCTTATATAAGATTTGTAAAAGAAGAAAAATTTTGCACCAAATGTATTTTTAGTGCATTGTGTCATTCATTGACATCATTTGGTCGCAAAAAATCTTAATGAACTTTTGCAAAGATCACTAGATTTTGTCATTAATTAAAGCAGTTAATAAAATCAGAAGAAATGTCTAAAATTAGATATTCTTTTCTCAACTTTGTTTGAAAAATGACGAAGACTATAACTCTTTACTACTTCACACAGAAGTACATTGGTTATCTAAGGGTGCTTGTTTAAATCGATTTTTTTCGCTCTTTGATTTAGTGTTGGAACTCATGGAAAGCAAAGACAATGATTTGCAACACAATTTAACTATATGAGTGACTCATTAGACAAATTTAATGAAGCTAATTTGAACTTACGCAACACCTAATGAGAAAAGGCCTAAAGGCAGGCCAAGAAGCAGATGGTTGGAGGAAGTGGAGAAAGACCTTAAAGCCATAGGAGTGAGAGAGGAGGAAGAAGACCATGGATCGGAAAAAGTGGAGAAGTGTAGTATGGCAGGCCAGGGCCCTTAATGGGCTGTAGAGTCAAAGGAAGAAGAAGAAGAATTTGAACTTACAAGGGGACAAATTAAATTTAATTAAAACTAAAAGCGTAATGGTTGCGTTTGTGGCAAACTTTTTCTGTGCAAATAAAACTTGGAAAGAGGATAATGTCTTCAGCTTCAAAATATTTTGAAGATCATCTTTCTTAATGTCAATACATAACGGTTCTTCATGCAGACCTGAACCAAAGATTTCAAGACATTTTTCACTAGGATATTCCCGACTGGGCTTGGACACAGATGAATCCTTACTAATACAGGAGCAGATTATTGAAATATTCACAAATAAGGACCTTTAACCAATCTTTAAACAAGGGTAACACAAATTCTGGTTATAAAAAGAGATCCCAATTTTATATTCCACATTATTGGTTATTGTATAGAAGTTGCTTTTCCGTCTTACTATTTGGTAGAGCGCGGATTCAGTGCCGTTATGAACTTCATCCCACACAAACACACAAAAAAGTGGGAATTCGCAGTCACTACTCACAAACATTGAGCTGTTATTGTTTTTTTTTAAACGAAAATTATTATTTCAATAAATAATTTTTCAACAAAATGTTGTTTTTTTTTTAATTTATAATTTTTATACCACACATTTATGCAGCTTTTTCACTTGGGGGTCCGTGGGCAAGTTTTGACTATAAAAGGGGTCCATGGGTCAAAAAAGTTTGGGAACCACTGGACTAGTTACTTGAAATCATTCTTTCCCGTAATGCTACTCATGGAAATTTGTGTATTTTTTTTTTTTGGATGCTGTTCTGTCTTAACAGCAACAACTTGCCATCCACAAATACCTATCACAAGAATAGATATGTATAGCTCATTAGCATAGGCACGATGGGCATTTATTTATTTTATTTGTCTCAATTTATTCTTTTGTTCAAACAATTGTATTTGTTTTGACAGGTGTTAAAGGGTTAATATATGGAGCCTCGCCAGACAACTCCAGTTCAGTCATCTTACCGGGCGCCAGCGTTGTTGTTTTGGGTCGGGAGGGGGTACCATTCCATTCCACACTTTTAGGGGAATACTACAAACTTCTCTTACCTGGGGAATACATCTTGAAGGTAAATATTTATTTGTTACTAAAGTCTTCTTTAAAAACATACATGTGTTAGCTTAACTCCCAACAAACGGCATACAATAAAATGTGACTCTGGTGATCCATAAAGTCAAACCATGAAAAATATTATTTTTTTAAATATTTTTTTATTACAAATGTAATATTTTTATTAAAAAAATGCATTCTAAATACTTTCTAATAAAAAATATTTATTTATTTTTTTATTGAACTACAATTTCTCGCAAATAAAATAACACTATCAGTTGACCGGCGCCGAACGTCATTTTGATTTGTTTACGTTTTGTCAGTCACTTCGACTAAATTAAAATGGACTCAGATTCTCATTATTTAGTGGAAAAAGAACTTAAATCTAGTGACAAAGATGAAACTAACACTCGCTAAATCAAAAAAAAAAAAAATATAAAAACATTCAAAACTGACCAAAAAACATTTTTTTCAACTTTTTTAAGAAAAAACACAAGGTAGCCTCACGACACAGGCGCGCATAAGGCCATACCCCTCACTTTTTTTGACATTTTGTCAAAAAAGTGAGGGGCAGTGCAAAAAACACACTGTGCATTATGTCTTTTTTAATAAAAATAAAAAAAAAAAAAAAAACTTTTTTTTCTACATTTTTTGCGTTTTTCTTAAAATTAGATTTTTTTTATGTAAATAATTAAAGGAAAATATGCATATTTGAAAAAAAAGTCAACAAACATTTATTTTTTGAAGAAATTGATTGATAACTGAATATTTCCTTTCAGAAATATATGTAGATTAATAAAATGTCTGAAAAAATGTTTTTGTTTTTAATACTTGTTTTTTGTCTTATTGCTGTTTGTACACTTTAAAAAAAATAATTTTGTTTTGTTAAATTCTTTTTTTTTTTTTAAATATTATCAAGTTTCATTTTCACAAAAATAAGCTGCACAGTTTTAAAGCCTATTCAAAGTAGAAAAAAAATGATTATATCACACATATATGGGCTATAAAGGAAACAGACAATATAGTCCAAAATTTAAGGACACCTGTTTGGTAATAAAAAAAAATGACCAAAAACCTGCCGTCGATTAAGAGTTAAGCATTCAAAATAAAGGTGATGAATGTATCACCGATACTTTTGTACTGTTCGGTATCGGTTTCTTGGGTGTCATGACAGTTCGTTTTCAGAAAATGAAATTCCTCCATTGAAAAAAAAATTTTTACTTAAAAATCTAGATCAAAAAGACTTGAAATTGTGCACACACGCTTTTAACTCAGTTTGTCAGATAGGCCTATATTGCTGTAAAATTCAAAACCATTTTTCATGTAATCCTTGACATTTACATTATACTCAGAATTCTGGTTTTACTCTACAGCAGCCATCAACCAATGAGAATTGATTTCTTGTTTTCATATACTGTTGAAATACTTTTGAGAATCGATTTCATTATTTGTCAAATACCACAGCAGTAATAGTGATCAGAATTTTGTCGTTTTTTTTTTTTAATCAAGCAGTCAGAAGAAAAAACATGGTTCATTTTTCTGATCCATCTGTCCATTGCTTGGACAGAGACTCCAATAATCTTGTCATCTTTGTTATTTGATATTTTAGGAATCCATTTCCTTCAATTTGATCATTTTACCACTATAGCCTTCTCATCATTCCAACCCTGCCCAGTCCTCTGTATCTTTTGTTCAGTTTTTCATTCTGTTGACATTCTGTTTGTTTCTTCTGCTCAGTACACTGATTTGTTCATTTTATTGTTTTCTTTAATTAAAAGTATTTTAATCAACCGTATTAAAAAAATATCAACATTTTACAGTGTTTTATAGCAATGCTAGATCTGAAATTTGTCCGACACCCCAGCCCTGAGTGCTACATGTTAAGCAGCTGTTTGATTAATAGTTGTTTTGTTTTGATTTTTCATTTGTTATTTTTCTATCAAGTCATTGAGGATGTTTCACATTTCATTCACATTGACGATGACGTCTTTACAGAAAAAAGAAAACTATTCAGCAGATGTCTTTTTTTTTTATTTTTACTTCAAAGCCATTAAGACACTTCTGGTTTTGTTTGATTTGGTTTGTTCTTTTCTCCCAGGTCAGCCATCCAAAGTATCATCAGCAGTCCCTGGCCTTCACAGTTGAACCTAACCGTGTTACCAGGGTGGACATTACACTGTCCTCCTTGACTGTTGTAGAGGCTAAGACCAGCGCAGAGGTGACAACCAACGCAGACACTGAATGGTCGCCGTCCACAAGTTTCACTCGCTTAGAGAGCCTTAACAGCGGCGTGTCTCGTGGATTTGGGGATTTTGTTTGTATCGTCATTGTTCCAGTTTACCTGATCTCTACAATTTTCTAATGTGTTCTGTTTTGATAACTTTTGAACTTTGATATATTCAAAATTTTTAATTCTATTTATATGACCCCATTTCCAAAATAACTGAAGGTGGTCATAGATCACTTGAGCTGTTCTGTTGCCAGTTTTTATTTTTTATTTTGTTAAATGTGAAAAATATCACATCCCAGTTTCTATGGGTTTTTTCATCATACATCACATGAGTTGTTTTTTAACACGGGTACTCCATTTCAACCAGAGCGGCAATACAATCTACATAACTTGTATGTTTAATGTTATACAGTGTTTGTTATTTGTTGTTTTTTTTTAAGAAAGTTATACAACATTTGTTGGGTTTATTCCCTCAAAAATTCATTTTACTATCAACATTTAATTTTTCAAACACAAATAAATTTACTTCATAAAAACATGCAACGGTGAGTTCATTGAAAGTGTTCAACACACACCCCGATGCCCCATTTGGTTTTTTTTTTATATACATCTGGTATGTTTTTTTATTCAGTTTTTCATGTAAAAATTAATTCCAGAGTATTTGTTCATTCTAGCATGAAGCCAACCTCCCACTCCAGTACTGCTATACAGTTGCTCAATATGTTTATATATTTATATATTTATTGTTCTTGTGTGTGTCCAGCGGATTCAATAAAATAAAATGAAATCTCAAATTTTTATGTTGCTTTTTTTGTTAATGGAAGTTGTGAAAGTTACATAACACAATGAAAAGCTGGGGAGTCTGTAGAAAAATAGAATCAATGCAAATCTGTATCTTTGTATAACAGTACTGTTTATCTGTTACAGGATGTCCAGTAGGTGTGAAAGAGCCATGGACTGAAGATTTTAAATACAATCTTTGTTATCCTGAGGTTGTGAGCATGGTCCCAGTGATACTGGCTGCATACATCCTGTGTGGTGCATACATTCTATGTGGACCATTCATGCTATGTGGTGCATACATCCTATGTGGACCATTCATGCTATGTGGTGCATACATCCTATGTGGACCATTCATGCTATGTGGTGCATACATCCTATGTGGACCATTCATGCTATGTGGTGCATACATCCTATGTGGACCATTCATGCTATGTGGTGCATACATCCTATGTGGACCATTCATGCTATGTGGTGCATACATCCTAAGTGGACCATTCATGCTATATGGTGCATACATTCTATGTGGACCATTCATGCTATGTGGTGCATACATTCTATGTGGACCATTCATGCTATGTGGTGCATACATCCTAAGTGGACCATTCATGCTATGTGGTGCATACATTCTATGTGGACCATTCATGCTATGTGGTGCATACATTCAATGTGGACCATTCATGCTATGTGGTGCATACATCCTAAGTGGACCATTCATGCTATGTGGTGCATACATTCTATGTGGACCATTCATGCTATGTGGTGCATACATCCTATGTTGACCATTCATGCTATGTGGTGCATACATCCTATGTGGACCATTCATGCTATGTGGTGCATACATTCTATGTGGACCATTCATGCTATGTGGTGCATACATCCTATGTGGACCATTCATGCTATGTGGTGCATACATTCTATGTGGACCATTCATGCTATGTGGTGCATACATCCTAAGTGGACCATTCATGCTATGTGGTGCATACATCCTATGTAGTCCATTCATGCTCATTGCATATTTAGGGACAAGCCCTGAGGTTGGACATCTCAGGGGGTTCCAAAATGCTCATTGATCAACCTTAGACCCTTTTATATGTGTATTTTTTAAGGGGTCTGATATTTTGCGCTCAGGTCAACGACCAGCTTAAGTTCCCCTCTGGGGGAAAAAGTGTGAAATAACTAAACTTGACTTTAGACCCTTCACAATAAAGCCCGTGGCGAGATTTCTAATATTTAAATATATATATATAAAAAATGGAGTAAATTAACAACAAAAAACGTACATCAATGTGAAAGTTGTACCTGATAAAAAGAACAAAGAAATTCAAAGAAACAAAAAATGTTCAAATCTTTAGATAGAGAGAACAGTACTGTTGTTCAAAAATACCACACATTTATATATTTTTATATAAGCTTTTAATTAGCTTCACTTTCTGTGTGTGTGGCTCAAATCTTGTGACTCAATTTCTAATGTAATAAGAAAGCTCAAAGTTGGCACACATTACGTGATTTTTTAATGATTTCAAGTCCCTAAATTAACATCTGGTAGAATTACAAACTTAATTATTTTTTAGTGATGATTGTAATAAGGAAAATTTGCTTTGGGATTATTATGTCAAAATAAATATACTGCACAGCACCAGTGCAGTAGAGCAAAATAGTGAAGCTTTTTTTTTTAAATCTTGCCAAATTAATTAAATTATGTTACAGTGTACAGCATGGGTTAGAAAGTTGAATTCTTTCAAGACTAAAAAGTATAAAAAAATAAAAACGTTTAAAAAACTGAGTTTTTTTTAAAAAGCACAAAAAATAACTCCATAGATCATGCAAATATTTATATGACTTATCATAAATAAAATTAAATGCAATATTTGTATGATCTAATGAATCATTTGTTTACTATGTAGGGCATTTTAATAAAATCTCATTTTTTATAAATGTTTTGTATTTTTCTGTTTATGTTTATGCATTGTTTCACAGGCCATTTAGAATACTTACTAAATCAAAGAATGACAACTAAACCAAAATGCTCAAAATATCTCCCTCATATAAACTGCTAACAAAATTATTAAATTTTGACAAATTATATTCTTTAAAAAAAAGGGTAAAAAAATTAATTAACCCTAAAAATTGTATGACCCCAAAAGTTAAAGAAATAAATTAACATAAAAATTGCAGCTCAAAGAAAAAAAAAATATTAATCAACTAAGAAGAAAGAACATGAAGGATAACTCATATTTATTACTCTTTGAAATTTATCTTAATTATCTCCCATCTGTCACATGTTTAAATACAGTCAAGGGACATGACTAGTAATGTTATAATACATAAGCAGATTTTCATTTGTTGTCTCTCTTGTTTCTCTCGTCATATTTCACCCATTCCGACTGCTTCATTTGAAGTAATGAACCAGCAAAACTGTGCGCGGCGCGAAACACTGCTGGTAGCAAGGCAGCCACTTTATCTCCAACACATCTCGTTTGAGGGCAGCAGTAAAAAAAAAATCGATTGTGCTTCTGATTGTTTTGCATTCTTCAGACACTGAATTTGCATTAAATGTAAGATTGTACATCCGTGTAAGACAGATTTAAAAAAAAAATACTCCATCACTGATTTAGAAAATACAATTTAATAAACAACTCCCTCCCCCATCATTCTCATCCCTCATTCAAAAACAAAATAATAATAATATAACTCATTTCTTTTAATGCTTCCCCCCCCCCTTTCTAGACACTGAGTGTTTATTTAGTTGTTAACTAGTATAAATTCACACTTCACTGTTATCTTACTGTTATCTGTCACGGTAAATAACTGGGGTTATTATTATCGATTTTTTTTTAAATCAATAAAAAGGTATTATTATGCCGGTCGCGGTGTCAAACAAACGGAGATTAAAGTAAATTATGTTCAGAAGACATTTATTCTGGGGGATCTGATACTCTTGGAACAAATAATCGGAATTTTAATTAGTGTGATTTTTTTCACAGCCAATTTAATTTTTTTTTTTTACCTTTTTAGATTTAACAAATATATATATATGTAAATATTAACAACTTGGTGTACTGGGAAGAATAAGTAACCTCCTTGGGCCCCCACTACTAAAGGGGCCCTTCAAGTAATTAATACCATAAAATATGAGACTGAGATGGCCCTGACAACCACTTTGCCTGGGGGGTCTCTCAACATCCATGGAAATCTCTGGGGCCCCTAAATACCCAAGTGAGGCTCTGATTCGAGAACGTGTATTCTGCAATTTGGCATTTCAGCTGAATTCAAGCGATGTACTGCATTATCAAATATTTTTTTTATTGAGTTTAGGGCACACACGAATGAATCAACTCTTTTTTTAACTACATCCTTGCAATTAGACTTAGAGATTTAAAAAAAAATGACTTGGAATTTGATCAATTTGAAACTCCGCAAGACATATGGGAAATAATTAAATTCCTTTTTTTTTTATTTGGTTTTTATAACCAAATATCATACATTTATGGGTGGGACGGGGGGAGCAATGAATAGGCCTGGGGGTTTACTTATTACGTAATGCTATGGGGGAGGGGGGGAACGAAGTGTGACATGCTAAAGAATGTTAAAAAAAAGTGTTACTCCCGGGGGGGGGGGGATAAGGGCGATACGTGATAAGTGAATCAATCTCCCCCCCCCCCAACACACACACACCCACTCCATTGTTGTTGTTTTTTTTTAATATCATATGTAAAAACATTCCCAGAGTTGTGGGATATGTACTGTGCATATTGGCACCCAACCGTTCTAAGGTTATCCGGTTGGCCCTAGACAGATACTTTCAGAGATATGTGTGTGGAGGGCGGGGGGGGGGACACGTTGGTCTTATGAGCACCGTGTAGATGAAATTTAATTTTTGCTTCAATTAGTCAACCATTTGTAATTCTATCCCGCAGACAACAACAAAAGTTGAATAGCTCAAGTGGTTGGTCGAATTACGCCTACACTCCGCGCAGTGATACAGGCTACACTTATTTACAAATATAATTACTTAGATCTGCTATTGTGTTCTCCCCTCTTAATTTCCGTTTATTTTAGAAATGTTTGATTATTGTGTTAAATTATTGTGTTAAATTATTGTATAAAATTATTGTGTTAAATTATTGTATAAAATTATTGTGTTAAATTATTGCGTTAAATTATTGTCTTACATTATCGTGTTACATTATTGTATTAAACTATTGTATTAAATTAATGTATTAAATCAACATTTTTTTTTCATTTTTTTTTCCTTTTTTTTTTTCGTTTATCTAAACCCCCACCGCCTCCACCCTGACCCAGTAATTCATCTAGTTGGAAGTTTTTTTTTTGTCTCCCATCCAACCCTCTCCCTCCATCCTTGTCTTCTCTCCTCGCTTTGATTATGATATCACGTGACAAGTGCTTTCTTTTTTACCCCCTCCCCCCCCCCAATCTCCCCCCGCCCCCCCCCCCCCACACACACGGTTTCCACGACATTTTTTATTCCCCGCCCTCTCCGCTAGCAAACATTTTTTTTTCCCACTTTCCCCCATTGATTTTTTTTTCTCTGCATACAAACAGAAACATTTCACAAATATTTTCACCCTTTTCCCCCCCCCCCCCCCACCACCACCCACGCACTTAGCTACGTTTTTTTTTTGACTCGGTTAAAATAAAAATAATCTCAATTTCTAATTTTTAATGTATAAAAAAATGTATTTCTTTCATGAAAATTTCAATGAATACAAAATATACGGTAGTAAATGTATTCTGCGTGCAGGCAGGGTTTTTTCTTATTGTTTAAATTTATATTAGGCTCAAGACACACACGTCTCCCTGGCCAATTGCCAAAAAAAAAGTACGAGTGGCCAGTTAAGAATCTCAACTCGAGAGATTTCTCTTTTTTTTTTTTCTTTTATCAAATCTCGTACCATGCGTCGAGTGGGAGAATTTATTATCTCTCGTGGAGCATCTCGCTACATTCTCCTGGCTGTAATTATCACATTAACATGAATAATTAAATGTTTACAGTAATTAGTCGATGACGTTCCGGTCCCATCACATCATAATTACGTCTGCAACCTTGCGCGAAATAGAAGGGGAGCCCAAATAAAATTTAAAAAAAAAAAAAATTGAAACTTGGAGCATGACATTCTGTCTGGATGGGTTTTTAAAAAAAATGTGTCTCAGTCGCCATGTTGGTTAATCAAGTGATTTCAAATTTAATAAAAAAAATAGTTCACAACTTTTTTACTTTTATTTATGTTAGAAATGATTAACTGGCTTAGCTGTCCATCATTCTGGCCTGATTTTTTTTTTAAAGTGACATTTTAAATTTCTTGTAAATTAATTTTTGGTAAACATTTGTTTCAAATACATCTGCCCAGATTTTCATTTTTAATCCTTTAACAAAGGAGAAACCATTTTAAACTATATATATATATATATATATATATATATATATATATATATATATATATATATATATCACTATTTACCACTGTGTACCATTAGGTACTATCACTTTGTACTATTGTGTACCACTATTTATCACAACGAACTAGCACTATATACCCTTATTACCACAATGTACCACTATATACTACTACTATGTACCACAATATACTACCACTATTTATCACTACGAACTAGCACTACAAACCCTTATGTACTACCACAATGTACCACTATATACTACCACAATGTACCACTATGTACCAACATGTACCACTATTTACCCACTATGTACCACCATGTACCACTATTTACCCACCATGTACAACCATGTACCACTATTTACCCACCATGTACCACTATTTACCCACTATGTACCACCATGTACCACTATTTACCCACTATGTACCACCATGTACCACTATTTACCCACCATGTACAACCTTGTACCACTATTTACCCACCATGTACCACCATGTACCACTATTTACCCACTATGTACCACCATGTACCACTATTTACCCACTATGTACCACCATGTACCACTATTTACTCACTATGTACCACTATTTACCCACTATGTACCACCATGTACCACTATTTACCCACTATGCACCACCATGTACCACTATTTACCCACCATGTACCACCATGTACCACTATTTACCCACCATGTACCACTATTTACCCACCATGTACCACTATTTACCCACCATGTACCACTATTTACCCACCATGTACCACTATTTACCCACCATGTACAACCATGTACCACTATTTACCCACTATGTACCATTATGTACTACCACTATTTACCACAATGTACATGTGCTCAAATATAAATAATCTTTAAAACAAAACACATTACATATTAGATGAACACATTTAAAACTGTCCAATTGTGTGCTATGTGTCCCAGGGGCACGGCTGTCGTCTGCTAATCTTGGGCCCCCTGACAATCTCCACCAAATGAATCCCGTTCTTAACTCAATAACAAGCGAACACACACACACACACTCACACCAGTGGATAATACATTTTAGAACACATCACTGCCCCCCATTCCTCATTGAGGCGATAAACAACTACAGCGAACAAGTAATTAATTTGATATATATCTACAATCTTATGTTTGTATTAAATTATATACAGATTTTAAGCAACGATGCGCTACTACCAATGTAAACTTCACGTCCTCTTTATGTTGTCTTCGCCATGACAGAAGCAAGATCCTACTGTGTAGAACTGTAGGCCTGACCTACCATATGAATATTTTGCTAAGAGGACAAATGAACATTTCTGTTTGGCGTACAATGTAAAATATTCTGGTCACTCTATTCAGCTTATTTTGCATTTCAATTCGCTTTTTTTAATGGGTTTTTTTTTTTTGTCTATATCCCAGTCTGGTCTGTCTTTATTTAATCTCCCAAGATTATAGTCCATAAACTAACAGAAGAGTTACACTCTGTGCTAGATAGCTTTAAAACTTTTATTCTGTGCACTTGAGTGACCATAATCAATGTTTCAACCCATCCAACACACCGTGCTGTGAGTCAACCCATCCAACACACTGTGCTGTAAGTCAACCCATCCAACACACTGTGCTGTAAGTCAACCCATCCAACACACTGCTGTAAGTCAACCCATCCAACACACTGTGCTGTAAGTCAATCTATCCAACACACTTTGCTATAAGTCACAATGTAAGGCAGCACGGCCACAACAGTCAAAGGTCAATCTGTTTTGGCTCCCCATCCTTCTTCCCCCTTTACAGCGGGAGGGGCGGGGCTGCCTTGATTTCAGTCGAAGTGAGCGACTAGTTCAATCACATGTACTCATTCCAAACCTATTAGTTCAATCACATGTACTCATTCCAAACCTATTAGTTCAATCACATGTACTCATTCCAAACCTATTAGTTCTATCACATGTACCCATTCCGAACCTTTTTTTTTTCCGTCGAATGACAGACCATTAACATCTTGAAAGTTTCCATGACAACCTTTGTTCTATCTATAAATGCTGGCACACATTTTATTACAGGAGGGAATAAGATAAGCTGGTCACGTGACCTGCTATGGGTGAGTACCGGTATGTAAGGTGGAGGAAAGAGTGGGTGTGTGTGGGGGGGGGGAGGGTTAGGGAGGAAGCGCCTAGAAGATGAGATTCTGCTCGGCTTGTATGAAGGTGATCCCTCACCTGGCCAGGAGCATCTGTTTCACTTGTACCGACTGCTCAATGTTATTGTAGTAACAACACGTGCCATTTGACAGCTGCCTAGTGCAAGTCTGAGACTTTGGGGTAGGGGAGGATTTGGAAAGGGGAAAGGGGGGGGGTGCTAATTTTTCTAGACATTAGCCAAGCTATCAAGTCCGTACCTACAGAGAGTCAAGATGAAAAGTTTCTGTCCGGACTTAACAGCTTCTCCCCCCCCCCCACACATCCCCTTTTCCAATCCATTTCAAACACGTTTTAATTGCAAGAATTCAGTTAACATGGGTCGTGTAAAGCCTGTACATTCAGAATATTTTACTCTTTTTCATCATCACCAAAGCTTATGGGTTCCACCCACCCACCACCCCCCTCCTAAAACTGTCACTTTGTACACAAACATTTTTTTTAACGGCTTAATCTAGATTTACTTAACCCTTTCCGCCGCGACATATTGCATACCTTGTCCCAGGCAACTGGGTGTTACACACCCGTACACTTATTAAAGGGGAGATAATCATTTATGTTGATTTCTGGCAACTGAGTGAGTTACACCCATATATTTTTTTGAAGTGATCTTCCTTGATAATAAAAACCATGCTTTGTGTCTAGACAGCTAACTTGTGATAACATACCTAAGCTGGATCGGGGTCATGTTTAGGGTCAACCAGCCAACTGATTATCTAATTAAATGGGGACCAAGAGGACATAGGAGAGAGAGTTTATTATTTTTAGCCAGGGGAAGTTAGATAATGAACATAGATGTGGTGTGGAAAGATATTTTTTTTATTTAATATTTTGCTGTCAGAAATTTGTTTGGTATAGTTTGTGTTTTGGCGTTGGCAAATTTAGTATTTTTGATGTTCAGAAGCCTGCTTGTACTACTAGATATTAAGTTACAGAAAAACAAGCTTTTTAATAGTGTCAAGAGCACAGAGATACTAAATTCTAAATTTGTAAGAATGCATATTTACAAGTCCTGGTGCTCAGTTTGATGATGATGGGCAAACAAGTGATGAGCCTGAAATATCAGCTGATGATGATGAAGAATGGCAGCCCCTACTACCAGAAAACACTAGTACTGACTCTGGTAGTTCTGATGATGAAGATAATCCAGTTAATGCTGCAACTACTGATAACATGCAAACTTTTGACAGTAGTAGTGATGGTATGCAAAATAGATCAAGAGAACCAACTGTCTTTGGCAAAGACAACATTACTGAATGGCACCGTGAACCAATATCAGAGACGCAAACCCCTTTGAAGAACATACTAAAACTTCCAAGGAACCGGATTCCATTTACAGATCACATTGTTTCTCCCACTGAAGCCTTTCTACTCTATATAAATGAAAAAAATAATATGCACAAACAAGGAAGGTCAGAAAGTAAAATGAAATAAATGACAAAGCACTGATGCTGTTGAAATGTGTGCATTCATTGGATGCCTACTACATGCTGGTGATCTTCACCAGAACAACATATCAGTAAAATTTTTATTTAATCCTGTTGATGGAAATCCCCTTTTGAGGGCAGCATTTTCAACGAAGAGATTCAGCAATCTTCTGAATCATATTAGGTTTGATGACAAGGACACAAGATCTGTCCGTCCAGCTCCAATAAGAGACATTTGGGAAATATTTTTATGTAATTTAGCCCGGTATTATGCTCTTGGAGAAAGCATCACTGTGGATGAACATCTTATTGGTTTTAGAGGGCGTTGCAAGCTTGACAAATATGGAATACGAATCTTCTGGGCCTTTGAGTTCTCTTCAAACTATCCCTTGAGAGGTTGCCCATATCTTGGCAAAGAAAGTACAAATGCCTTGCCAGCAAAGAGAAATGTTGGAATAGCCTCAGAAACAGTTATTACTCTAACAAGTGACTTCCAAGGAAGTGGTTGGAATGTCACAACATACAATTATTTCACTAGCCTACAACTTGCAGAGTCAATGGCTAAAAAAAAAACTCAACTTAGTTGAAACAGTCAAAAGAAATAAGACATTCCTACCAAAGGAGTTCCAACAAAAGAAAGCTCTGCCTCTCAATGATTCAGTGTTTTTATTTAGAACAGATACAACACTGGTCAATTACCAGAGCAAGAAGCAGAAGAATGTACTGCTCCTGAGCACAGTGCACAATCGTCAAAATACAGAAGTTGATTCTGAGTGCAAGAAACCAGAGATTGTGCTCTATTACAACAAAACCAAGGGAGGCGTAGATGCCATGGACCAAATGGCAAAGGCATTTTCTGTGAAACGAAAAACTAAAAGGTGGCCATTGATTGTGTTTTTCAACTTGGTTGACCTGGCAACAATTGCAGCTAGAGTTGTATTCAAAACTAAGTATTCAAACAATCTAATATCTTGTGAAGACAGCAGACATAAATTCAATATTGATGCTGCACATTTCCTAACCCTTCCACATATTCAGAGACGACCTGTCCCAACGCATCAAGATATTATAAGGCAGAATATTTTTAGTGTTCTAAATTCATTACAAACACTCCATCCAGCTACCCAAACCACTTCAACTCCTAATAAAAGGGCAAGGATAACTGATGTTCCTACTACTTCAATGTCAAAGCAGAAAAGATGTGACTTTGTCCATCAAAAAAGACAGGAAAACCAAATCTCATTGCAGCAAGTGTAGTAGACATACCTGCAAGGAACATTGTGTTATTTTATGTCTAAACTGTGCTTACTCAGCGATAAGGCTCCTATTTTTCATATGTACATATGACTTCTCTGATTTAAAGTGTGTGTACACAGGATCACTATATTTTTTGACAACCTATGCTTTTAGAGTATTTATTTATTAGTAACAATTCTAAAATCTATTTTTTTATATCCCAATGCCTTCAGATTACTTATGTATTGCTAAAAGTTTCAACCCTATTCTATGGATGACACAAAACAGTTTTTAATTAACAAAAAAGTGTTTCAAAGTTAGTTCAGACACAGTTTGCTTTATTAAAAAAGTGTATGGGTGCGTTACACCCAGTTGCCAGGGACAGTAGATAAAAAATTCAGCCCCACACAATAAAGTCACTATGACATGTTTTATAATTTGGAGTCCATCAATGTGTTCATTTTAACTATGTTATAGATGGTTAAAAAAATTGTAAAAATATTCAAAAGGAGACAAAAGTTATCAACAATAATATGTGGTCTCCGGATGTGTTCCACCCAGTCGAGGCGGAAAGGGTTAATGAAGTACGATGGCTGTCTAGGATATTTGCTGTTAGTGCTTGATAAAGCCGCATGTGGCTCTTAAGGTGCTCTGCATTTAGTTTTATTTTAGTATACAACTTATTTAATGTAATAAATATTAACAGCGGGACCGTCCATAGTACGTCATGCTCCAACGGGGGGGTATAAGAAAGTGACAATTTGTGACAGGGGGAGGGGGGTCAGGCCAAGTGTGATGTCACATTTTAAATTTTATTTATTTCTAATTTAAATATTTTTTTTTATTAAAACTTAATAGTTTTAAAAATAATTTTAAAAAAAAATTTTGTGAAACACTTAAATTAGTTTTATGTCAAAAATAGCGTGAAAATGCATATCTTTTCAATGTGTTGTTCACAATTCCTCATTTTAGTTAGTCTATATTTCAACGTTTTACCTTCGAGATTCTTTCATCCTCCAATCCCAATCAACTCAAACAACTGATGCAAAGCCGCATTATCATTTATCAACTAGGCACAGTAGGCACTGTGTCTAGGACTTACGAACTTTTCTGCTGGCCTAAGAAAGCCAGAACATAAAGTGAAAACAAGTTCAGAATGCCAATAAAATTTAATAATGTTTGTATTAAAGTAACTATATATAACTGTGTGAGATGAGCACGTCAAGCGGCAGATCTTAAATTGCCAGTATGTTAACTTTACGGCTCTTTGTCTTAGCACAGTGGTCGGCAAAGTGCGGCCTGGCATTTAGTTTTGTCAGTGTACCATTTATTTAGTGTAATAAAATTTAGTGTAATAAAAGTCATTAAACAAGCAGATTTTGGCTCTGTACTCATTTTTTGTTGTTAGCGTTGTAATGTTCCCATTTTTGGCCTTTGGCTGATAAGTTTGCCGACCACTGTCTTAGCATATGACGTCCTCAAAAGTTTATTTAGATTTCAAATAGCAAATAAGTGCGGGTGCATTCTTGAACAATATTAAAAGTGAAGATGGGGAGGGCCTACGACTTTGAAAAGTGCCTAGGGCCTACGATGATCTTAAAACGGCCCTGAACTGATGGACTCAAAGCTTCAGAAAGAGCAGATGCCACGTTCATAAATTTCCTTCATTGTTTGTGGCACAAACTCTCAAATTTGATGACATTGGTGACAAGATCAAAAAGGAGTTTTTGAAAGTACAACCAGGTGATCTTTATCGTCCATCTTTGGCAGACCAACTTACATGATCGAATTTGCAAAGTGTGCTACTTATACTTTGCCTCACAAACAACACAAAATTTTTCAGAATTAACTCAGATGAAAACGCCTGTCCTTTGAGAATCGCTGCTAGAAGGCAAAGAGAACTCATGGCAATCATTGAAGAATGGAAAATGCATATTCAGAGAGTGTTGAGTGGCTAGATGAGGATGAAGTTGATCTGTCTGCAGTTATTCTTCCAGGAAAACGATGATGGGGAAGATTTGGCGTCAGTCAAACTATACATGGATGAACACTTCACTTCACCATAGATGGATGATAGCTAGTGAATATTTTTTTAATTAAACATAATTCACAGGTCCAATATAAACATATTCAATATAGCATAAGAGCTTCTCACATAATTTGTCAATCTAGTCCTTTTTTTAGTTACATTGTTTTGTTTCCATTTTTATTATTTAATCACTGATGATGCTCAAGTTTTAGTTAATCTACTTCTTATCATGTGTCAATAGAATGCATAATCGGAAGATTATCTCAAAGTTGACCCCACCCATTGTAAATGAAAAGGTAGCAGATAAATGATGTTTATTATATAATTGTCAAGTCAAATTTTTGCAATTTTTAAAAATTCAATTAATTGAGCTACTGTTTCAAAGAATACTGTGACAACTGTTGACAACTAGTTGGTTCTACTCGTAAAACATATACAACTGATATTACTTTTAGTGTTTATATTTTTACAGTTTAACAGTGAATTGCGTTTTAAGTTTACGATTAAAATTTCAATTAATTGTTAATTTTTTTTTTTGAAAGTGTGACGTACTTTTAGGGAGAGGGGGGTCCCGAGATTTGTGAGAGAGGGGGAAAAGGGGGGGGTCAAAAATAGCATGACGTACTTTATGGACGGCCCAAAGCAGATTTGGCTCCCAATTTTTTTTTAATTGTTGTAATGTTCATTTTTGCCTTTTGGCTGATAAAGTGTTTGCTGACCACTGGCATAGAACAAAGGGCACATGAAGATAATGACCCAGTGGACAGATACGTCTGACAAATGAAGAAACCTCAGAGATTCGCGTTGCATTAACAATCTCCAGGCTGTTCTTGGCGAGTTAGCAGAATTGGTAGACTCTCCAGAGGATAACCCAATTAGCAGCAAATTCAGGTTTGCCAAAGTCAAAATGGAAGACTGGCAGTATCTTGGGGAAAGTATATATTTAGAGATGAAGCGGAAAAATCTATTATCATCAAATAATCTTCAGTCAACACAGATATAATTAAATTTATTAAAGACATGGACAAAAGATTTCCAGATCAGGAATTACATGACGAAGATTAGCAAACCGGTATAGCACCTTATTACAGAAGAATGCGACATCTTTTCAAAGAGGTTCAGAAAAAATATTCAGAGTTGAAGCTACTTTTAAATGAAAAGAAAATTTGAACACTGAAAACCTTTCAGGACATTGTTAATTGTGTGCAGGAAAATGAGCGGTTTAGTGAACTTTTCTTATTCATATTTGTGGAACTTTTCTAGCTTCAAGTGCAGACTGTGAGAGAGAATTCAACTTAATGAATGCAATTAAAACAAAAATGCGAAATAGGCTTGATGTAGAACATATGGAACATTTATTGAGAATTAAGTCATATTTATAAACTGAAATTGTCACATATGACTTTTGGAAAGCAGAAAACATAAAAATTATTACAAAATAAAATTAATTGATTTTAATTATTGTGTTTTGTTTTCTTTTTTTGTATTAGAATTTAGTTTATTGTTGGTCTCACGGGAAGCTTCAATACTTCAATTTATATTTATATCCAATAACTTATCTGTTTATTTCGCTTTTGGTTGCAGTTTCACCATTTTTAAAATGCTATTTCTTCTACTTAACCATATTTACTTCAACCATTATTTTTTTTTATAAATTCTAAAATTCATTTACAACAGCTTTATATGGCTAAAAAACTACTTTAAATGGTATAATTGTTATTGAGATTTGACCAGTTTTACGTAGATATATTAAATTAAAACTATCAAAATATCAACTACAGTTCAGCAAACCACAATTTTGATTTTTGAGCCAGTTTGTGGTACCTAGGAACTAGGAAGCGACCGATAATCGGATCGGTACTCGGACCGATATTGGCACTATCGGTTAATATCGGATCGGCCGATTTTTGTAGGGAGCGACTGATAGTCGGACCGATATTGACACTGTGGGTTTTATATCTCATATGTGCATTTCCTTCCTAAAATAATATGTAAAGAAAGTAATCGCTCCCTTTATTACAACGGTTTTTTTTTATTACCCCCCCAACCCAGTTTCATTTACCAGTATAATAAACGTCACTTACCAACAGGGTCGGTGAGTTGAAGGACAAATTTTACTTTTAATCTTCTTTTAAAGATTTGGCGCGTCTATGTCTATAAATACATCATTTTATGTTCTTCTATTCATTTACTCTTTCTTATTAACAACTATTCGTTAAATGTTTTAGTGAACAATAGAAAAGAAAATTGTATTGTAAAACATACCTTTGATGCTACCGCAATGAAATTCCAAGCAAATTTTGATCGGTCGGCTTTCATTTTTCATCTTCTTCGTGTGTCAACATTAACAATTCTTTCTTTCGTTTCATTTTGGTTATAGCAACAGTGTTTCCAAGCCGGTTTAACTCTTTAGAGAAAATCTTTTGATGTTTTTATTGCTATGTACAAAGCACAAAACGAAAATATGCCTTTCCATCATATCGACATCGCTAGTTTCGCCAGAACGTTAATTAATTAATAGACTTACCAGGCAATAAATGACATGCCCAGATGTCTACAACATTGACAAAACAATTGAAACATAGATTTTAACTTCGTAGGTGCGTTACAAAGATAAGTTGGCTTCAATTAATACTATTTACAACTGCCGATTGCTGAACGTCAATACGAAGTTTTATTGGCGTTACATTACATTGGTTAGAACCTGGGTTATTCTCTCATGATAGCCGAATCCCAGGATAGGTCCCGGGAAATTGTCTTCTCCCGGGATATTGTTGGGTAAATAAAAGGAGGTTGGGAAAGGTACCACCCATACAATAGCCGTGGCTACAGAATTATAATTATGAACGGGTTCATTATACGTTCAACAATACGCTATAGTACCTTCACTCAATACACTTGCAGTAACTAGTGAATGAAAGTTTTCTCTTTTTACACTGACAGGGAAGGAGCAGGAGGTTTACTTGTCGAAGGGCTAAATAACAAAACATCTTCATTATATATTACAGGTGGGGCTTCAGTCGACATACCTGGGGGTGAGGGGTGTGCGAATTACGACAAAGTAGATCTACTTTAATAAGTGGACGGAATCCAAACTTCAAATGGTTGGAGTGAAATTCTGCTTATCGATTTAGTGAACTTTCCGCATTTGGTCAAATTAACGCATTTATGCTATGCTAAAAATTTAAATCGCAAATTTTTTGGCGTTGCACGAAATGAACGCAGTTTAAACAGCAGCCCTAATTTCATACATTTTTACTTTTTTAGTTTGACATTAATTATTTACAACTTTATCGTACTTTTCTGTTTGTGAACAAGTAAAAACAAATTGTTTGTTATAAGTTAAATTTTAAACAATAAACATGCAGATTTCTGAGATTATGCAGGCAAGGTTTGTGTTTCTGACTGGTCTTTCTTTTTCAAATCTTTTGTTTTTCTAATCTTCTAATCATCTGCAAGACACCCTTTCATTAATAGCAAAATATCGGTATCGGTAAAAATGCTGGGGGAAAATATCGGGTATCGGACTATCGGTAAAAGGCAGACGGCCGTCCCCTACTAGGAACACTAAACTATTTTCTTCACTCAACACATACATGTAATCAACTTTACATTATGGTTGTCAGTTTTTTGTTAGTCAAAGAGTGTTATGGATACATACACCAAAATTAACAACATGCCAACCTTGTTCTTTTTTATTGCTCCCATTTTTTGCAGATCATTTGAATCGACTTTAGAGAGCAGCTTTTTTTCATATCGTAGACTGAGAACCACTGCTTTAAAGGATAATAGTGCTTCCCCTTAAAATTTTTATTAAACACAGAGGTTTACATTAATGTATCATAGTGGGTTGCAAAGCCGTGACAAGTTTGAGTACCAATCAACGACAAAAATCATTAACAGATATAACATAAACGTCAAATGATATAAGCAAAAAAATTACTTTTAATTTTGAAATGTACACATAAGACCACAATTGTAAAAAACAACATAATATTGCTGGTTCATAATTAAACAGTTCAACACACTTATCTGGATAAAATAATATTATAAAAAAAGATAAAGACAAAGCTTGACGGTGAATCAGGTTCTTAATATCATACATCTTCATAACCTGTAGAATAAAATATTTATTTAGATCATTAATGGTGTGTAAAATTAATGTAATTCTAACTGTTTAAATAAAACTTAAAATTTACTTCTTCATATATAGTCCATGACATCGCTGACATGAGTGTGCGTCTTAAAGTACGCAGGAAGACTCCTTCCAAAAGCCATTTATTCCTTGTTCCTAGTGAAATAACAGCTCGATTAATTACTGATTTAAACAAACATTTCCAATTAAAAATAAAAGACATCAGTAAGCTTAGAGCATTTGATCTTAGTTTTGTTTAATTTTTTTTTCATGACTTAAGAGCAAATCTTTACTTAGGTAGGGATGGAACCCAAACAAACATGGTCCAATGCCGCTTTGGGTAAGTAGTGTGCTATAAAAATTCTGAGTCCATCCTCGCTTTACAGATTATTTTTTTTTTTTTTTTTTTTTTAATATAAAATTTTGCCACCTGATTAATCTAACCATATATATTTAAAGATACATAGAAGGGAAAGACTTCACCCCAATAAAGCTTTGGTAACTTGAGGCTCCCAAATGTGCTTAAAAGGCTACATAAAAAACAAGTGTTAGGGACAGTTCACATATTACCCAATTAAGATTATAAAAATGTAAACATGTAACATTGTATAAAATAAACTTAGGAGATCCCCTTCCTCTTAATAGTATAATAAATATTCAGTAAAGTATTAAGTACTATTTATAAAAAAATGAACAGAAAAAATTTGAATTTTATAACAGATAACATTAAACAAAACCATAAAAACCACCTGGTTTAATGGATCATACCAATAAACTAATTCCCAAGCATCTATATTAATATTTTACATCTCAAGTCTGTCTGTTGTAGATCTTAAGTAAGTGATACTGTTTCCTGTTCAAATATTAATGGTTTCTTGCCTATGTCTTCATTTTATAAATGTTTTTAAAAAAATACGGTTTTAATACTCTATATAGTTTTTATTTAAATTAGACGTAAAAGTCTAAAAATGTTAAAATATTTTTATTCAAATTATGTTGTCTTTTTTTTTGTCAAATGTAACCAAGATTAATAATTGAAATTCTGATGGTAGCGGTGTTCATTGTAACAAATTGTTAGTAAACTCTCAAAAATCAAAGTAGTATATGTAAAATTTACTCCTTACATAAATAAATAAACTTCTCAGTATATTATTTTATTTATATTAGATACATAAAATTCGCTTTGATTGTCTTTTTAAGAAAAAAAGTAAGACTATGTTTCTTACAGTTAGCAAGTGTAAGTTAAAAATAATTCAGTTAAATTTTAAAACAATTGTAAGTTGTTTTGAGAATGCACTTCCATGGCAAATAAAGAAACAGGCATGACAATCTGCTGCCATATACCACTCATGATTACTTAATTTCTTTTTTACTTGATACATATCTTTACTCTGAGGTTGTTAGAAAACAAAAATAGCTAATAAGTTTCTCAATTCTCGTCATAACATAAAAATAACCATTTTATGATATAATTATCGTTGAACTATTCATGAATCAAAGTTGGTTTTGCAGGGTATAGCTAGTTATATAATATCAGAACAGGCTCTTATTAAATTATAATGAGTGCTACATTCTTTAAAATGAAAGAATTTATACTTTAATATACCAATTTTTTCTGTTTTCAAGCGGTCTGACTCTATTTAGGTCTAGCAATATTTTCAATCCATTTTATTTTTATTCTTACTCGGTTCTTGAAGATATGTGATTTCAGAAAATTATACAAGGTAAATTTATCTTTCTATACAATATTTCTGAGGAAGGTATGCTGGACATTTAGAGTAAATAGATAAAAGAAAATGTTATTAGGTAGAAAATTTTTTTGTAAAATTTATAAATCTATGATAATTAAAGATAAGTTTTTACATTATATATAAAGGGATGACTTGCTCTTCTAATCTGCCATACTTCAGTGGATATAATTGCATATTGGTTTTGATGACATCTGCAGGCTGTGTGATGAAAGACGTTACAGTTCCCGCAGAATAACACCATTAGTAAAATTGATGTAGGATGAAGAACTCACTGCCAAATTGAAAGAAAATATTTTTAATAACGATAATTACATTTTCAATTACTTTACTAGTTTTAACATTTTTTTCTTCAGCTAGCATGCGCATTAGTTTTTTATATACCTTGAAGTCAAAGCTTTCAGATAGGTATAAAACATCACCATATACCAGAGAAAGTGAGATCTCTTAACAATGTTGGGGTTAGACCACTGTACAATCCTTTTAAATAAGTAAAGAAGCCAAGTATTAACAGGTTAACATTTCTCAGCATTTTAAATTGATATAGTGCCATATATTTCAGAGTGTCATGCAAGAATAGATCAGTGATCTTCTTGTAAGGGCTGATATTTCTGCTTAAGTGATTGTCTAGAGAGATATATATCAGAATAGCAAAAGTAATCATTCACTTCATGCAGTGTTAACTCTGGTATTTACATAACGAAGTGGCTACGGTAAATATCAAGCGCCATTATATTAGGGTTAGCGGGAAGTAATTTTTTTTTTTCTGGTACCAGCAATTATATTAGTGTTATGGAAAGGGTTAGATTAGGGTGTGGAGCAATATCTATTGATGTAACCCGAAAAAAAAAACTAACTCCGTCTTGATGTTACT
The DNA here is from genome assembly GCA_021962125.1 of Bulinus truncatus. Taxonomy (NCBI): domain Eukaryota; kingdom Metazoa; phylum Mollusca; class Gastropoda; family Planorbidae; genus Bulinus; species Bulinus truncatus. Next base: position 93,560 of record JAGDYQ010000108.1, read on the forward strand.
CTGTAGCCACTGCGTTTACATAATTATATATACCTTTCTATGCATCTTTCATTTCAAAAGATATTCAAATAATCACATAAAGTACACATAATATAAATTAACAATAATAAAAATAAGCAAAAAAAATAACTGCCACTTATCTCAGGAAAATCTTCACAGCAAAATATCTACCCCAAGAACCCTAAAAGTTATATTTCTATATACCTCATGTAATAGTCCAACCAAATATAATTGTTTACCTAACTATACAAGGGAAAGGACATAACAATAAGCAAATTACATTGGTCTATATGTATAGCAAGCTTAGTTTCTTAGTTGAAGGGGAGAAGATAATATATTAAAAAGTCCTTGGCTTGACTGAGATAAAGGCTGTAAAGAGTTAGGATTTCTTGACAGCCAATAGCTTAGAGTGTGATCACTGACTGAGGTTGGTGGGTGCATTTATATTTGCCCTAGTCACATGGTTCTAAGAGACATAAACAACCAAAAAACAAATGAACAAATGTAATCACAAAGCAAAGTTAATTTCAGAGCCATTCTTACATGCCCTAGGCAAAAGTACATAAGGGGCCCTAGGCAAATAAAATGTATGCTGACCTTCAGGTCTGGTTGTGGGAGATGTACTCCCATTCAAAACCAGGTACACAGAAGTGAGGCAGATCTAAAAGGGGGCTTACATTTTGTAAAAAATAAAACAAAATAAATGGAGTTAAATGGAATTCTTGGTAAATGTATATGCAATAAAAATTCAACTTATCTGGTTATAGCAAATATACTAACTCTTACTGGATAGATTAAGTTAATCTACTCTTAGCAAAATTATCAATGTCTATTTATTAAGGAAATTTTAATATTACCTCAAAACTTAACTAAATCTAGTTATTATCACCAAGTAGGCCTTTCAAGTTCTTGCATAGTGGATATAATAATTATAATTGTTTTATTGGATTTAAAAATGATGCAGAATTAATAAAATAGGGATATCTCTCATTATTAATTATTTTCTTGTCCAAAAAGTATGTTATGCTTAAATAGAAGAAAAGGTAAATATTGTATGAATCTAGTTATTCTATTTATAAGTAAAAAGATATTTTACAATGTGATAAAGATAGTTTATTGAATATTATTACATGCATAACTGTTTTCTTTTCAATGTAAAATATTTGTCTGTCTAAAATTGACAAATTGAAAAATGAAAACAGTACTTTTATTTAGAAGTACAGTATTAAAATAATTTTAGTAAATAAAAACTAATAATTCTGTTTGCCATATATTTTTACCCTTGAAGCCTTCTTTAACATAGGTTGATTTGATTGCATGAGAAACACCTTTAGTGAAACTCCCCACTCTGTAATAAGAATAGTGCTAAAAATATCAATGATGTTACTATCTATGTTTTCAATGTCACTATAATCTTTGCCGCCTTATTCCACATGCTTTTTTCGTAATTAAATTACATTTTATAAAAAAGTAATCAATCGACAAAAAAATTAGTAAATCTGTGTAGATTTTTTTATGTTTGTAATTCTATAAAAAAAAATTTAAATTATACCGGAAAAACTGATAGAGAATGAGAAAATAAAACAAAGAAAGACCCAAATATAACTGGACCTCATATCTTGTTTTGATAACAGTAAAAGGTAAAACCATTATTCCAGCAATGGTTCTTGCTGCTGCACCAATTAATAGAGATTCTAATGGATGGGGATGAGTACTTCTGTAAAAGATTCTGATATATTCAAGCTAGATTTCATATTTATTGTAATGATCCAGATCCTACTTTAAAAGTTTATTTTAACAGCTGATGTATCATGTCTCAAATTCAATAGTCAGGTATGAAAAAAAGACTTATTTGTAATTTCAAAGACTAAAGCATATTCTGTAAAAAAAATTTGTTAGAAAAACTGACCCCATTAAAAATTATACCATGTATTTTTTTTTTTTTAACTACAGAAGAAAAAAAAGTGATACATCACTCAACTGAGGATTTGATCCAGTGAAGACTAGCAAAATAGAAACCGATACCAGGAACACACCTCCAAAGAGACTGAAAATAAAATAAAAGATAAAAAAAATTCTAATACATACATTACAAAATTTTACTATCCCACCTCATCACTGTGGGATTAAATCCTTTTGGATAGATAGATAGATAGATAGATAGATAGATAGATAGATAGATAGATAGATAGATAGATAGATAGATAGATAGATAGATAGATAGATAGATAGATAGATAGAAAGATAGATAGATAGATAGATAGATTATCTTCTTTTCGTTCTACTTTTAAGTAGGTCATATAGTAAGTCCAGTCCACTCATCATTCATTATTCACTCCTCGTCTCTCACTAGACACTTGACTGTGTTACTCAGTCCCCTTCCCCCCCCCAACCCCCCCCCTCCCCCGATCCACTTTTAAAACTGTCATCCAATTAATTGGCATCATTTAATTATTGAACCTGTTGTGAATTATTTCAATTCACTACCCTTGAACTTTGACCCCCCCAACGGCTGTTACTGTCTTGCTTTCTGTTCACGTTTTTTATTTGTTTTGATTTTTTTTTTTCATTCTGTCTATTCAGCCTACAAATTCCTTCCTTGTGTCCCACATATAGACCCGTCTTTCAGTGTTTCCACTTACCCTTACCCTCTCATATATCTTCACTACATTTTTTTGTAATATCGTTTTTATTCCTTCTTTCAATGTCTTTCAATATCATTCCTTCTAAACATTGCTCTGTCATCCTCTCTCTATTTTCTATGCCTTTCTCTTTGTCCATGGATGACATGTTTATATCTCTGGATCAGGGCTTCTTAAACTTTTGTAATTCACGACCCCATTTATGATTGCGAGTTTCTTGACGACCCCATACAAATATAAAAGAAAAATAAATTAATATTTTACAAGTTAAAAGAACATTTTCTGTTAAATTGTATTTTTATCTCTCGCGACCCCATAATTTTGCTACGCGACCCCCAAATGGGGTCGCGACCCATAGTTTAAGAAGCCCTGCTATGGATCTTAAAACGAACACCAAACTAAAGTCGGGTCTTTTTTTTTTGCAGCCACACTTTAGCCTTTTGTGGCCGTTGAGAAATGGGCATCGCGACGGGGGGGGGGCGGGCACCGCAGTGGTGCAGCCTGAACACTTATTAAGGGCCCCGAGACCTTTAGGGGGGGCCCGGTCGGTTTACAATTTTTTTATCAGTTTATTTACTTATTTATTTATTCTTCGCTGCAAAATTTGTGGTTAAAGATAATGCGGTTGGGGGGGAGGGGGGCGGCACTAGAGGCGATAGTTTGTCAGAGCACGGCCATCTTGGCTTTGACGTAGATGAATAAGATGGCGGTTATTCGTAAGCTAACAATTCAAGATGACCAAGTTGTCAGGGGACTGTTAGGTTTTTCTGGCTGTGCGCCCTGATCACGATATCCGAATGTAGATGGTAGAGGCGTACCTAGGGTTGGGGGGAGGGGGGGGTTCAAATTCAAAAGCCCCCCCCCGCGGGCCCCAGCTTGAGGGGGGCCCAAAATATTTGTTTACATTAAATATTACGTACATTTTCTCATGTCATGGTGTCGAATGTCAAAACGCAAGGGTTCCCCCCAAAGAGGCCAAGCCCCCTCCCCCTCCCTCCGGACACCCGAATCCCTAGGTTCGACACTGGTAGATGGCGTTGATTGGGATCCGAACGTCCTACCTCCATTCAATGCATGCGTATACTTTCCATCCGCTTACTTTTACAGATGCGGGTCCCCTGGCAATGACCCCCCCTCTCGGCGTGCCTGTTCACACACACACACACACACACACCAGTTTAACTCTCTACTTCTCTCTTTATACAAACAAAAAAAAACATTTTAGTAACAAACGCACATTAATATAAAAATCCAATTATTATTTTTTTTTTTTTAAATGAGGATCCTAAAAAAAATGTTGAAAAACCTTGAACCCTGACATAGAAATGTTACTTTCGTGTGTGGAGAGCTATTGTTATGATATGCGCAGTTTGCTTCTTTATATTTCCCCTCTTTTGGGGGGGGGGGGGGGACAATCACATTCATTGTTAGTTCAAGACTGTTAGTTCCTCCCACCCCTTTCCCCCTCCCACCCCCAGCAGCTGTGAAGAATATCTCTCTTTTCTTCTACTCCTAAAAATAAATAGTGAGCTAAAATAAACAATAAACATGGGGGGGGGGGACCCCAGAATAATCACCCTCCCCATGTAAACACTGTCTAGGGAAACACTGTCTAGGATAACACTGTCTAGGATAACACTGTCTAGGATAACACTGAAAACATATTCTCTTAGAAATGTTTCATATTTTAATTTTTTTATTTCGTAATGCACACCACGTTAATCTTGAATGGACCCCAAAAAAAAAATAAAGATAATGATAAAGTAGTATTAGTTTTGTTTAGTATTATTATAATAACATGCGGCTTTCCCGCCCACAGAGGTCGTCTGTCTTCTTCGCTGGACGCAGGCAGCCGCGACGAAAGGGGAGGGGAGGGGTGTTACCCCGAATATTCGCCCTAAGTTCACCAAGCCTAGAGAGGGCGCCCCCCCCCCGTCACTTTAGAAATTTACCTTCATATATTTATTTTACCAGAGCGGTCCGGGGGGGGGGGGCACTCGTTATCCCAGTCTGTCAGGGGGATGCCAGCGTGAGGGGAATGAATCTCGCCTTGTACCTGCCGGGCGCATTGGTTCTGTTTCGTGGCGCCCTCTTGGTCTTTGCCCCCCATCCATTCAATTATTTAGCTGTTTTACATTGCCCATTCACGTGAATACTATTCCCTCATTCTTTCCACGTTTTACAAAATGTTTGTTAACCCCCCCCCCAAACCTCCCTTCCGTCCCTCTGATTGCTGAACAAAAGACCCCCCCCCCAAACCTCCCTTCCGTCCCTCTGATTGCTGAACAAAAGACCCCCCCCCCAAACCTCCCTTCCGTCCCTCTGATTGCTGAACAAAAGACCCCCCCCCCCAAACCTCCCTTCCGTCCCTCTGATTGCTGAACAAAAGACCCCCCCAAACCTCCCTTCCGTCCCTCTGATTGCTGAACAAAAGACCCCCCCCCAAACCTCCCTTCCGTCCCTCTGATTGCTGAACAAAACCCCCCCCAAACCTCCCTTCCGTCCCTCTGATTGCTGAACAAAGACCCCCCCAAACCTCCCTTCCGTCCCTCTGATTGCTGAACAAAACACCCCCCCCAAACCTCCCTTCCGTCCCTCTGATTGCTGAACAAAACACCCCCCAAACCTCCCTTCCGTCCCTCTGATTGCTGAACAAAAGACCCCCCCAAACCTCCCTTCCGTCCCTCTGATTGCTGAACAAAAGACCCCCCCCCAAACCTCCCTTCCGTCCCTCTGATTGCTGAACAAAAGACCCCCCAAACCTCCCTTCCGTCCCTCTGATTGCTGAACAAAAGACCCCCCCAAACCTCCCTTCCGTCCCTCTGATTGCTGAACAAAAGACCCCCCCCCCAAACCTCCCTTCCGTCCCTCTGATTGCTGAACAAAAGACCCCCCCCAAACCTCCCTTCCGTCCCTCTGATTGCTGAACAAAAGACCCCCCCCCCAAACCTCCCTTCCGTCCCTCTGATTGCTGAACAAAAGACCCCCCCCAAACCTCCCTTCCGTCCCTCTGATTGCTGAACAAAAGACCCCCCCCCAAACCTCCCTTCCGTCCCTCTGATTGCTGAACAAAAGACCCCCCCAAACCTCCCTTCCGTCCCTCTGATTGCTGAACAAAAGACCCCCCAAACCTCCCTTCCGTCCCTCTGATTGCTGAACAAAGACCCCCCCAAACCTCCCTTCCGTCCCTCTGATTGCTGAACAAAAGACTCCCCCCCCCCAAACCTCCCTTCCGTCCCTCTGATTGCTGAACAAAAGACCCCCCCCCCCAAACCTCCCTTCCGTCCCTCTGATTGCTGAACAAAAACACCCCCCCCAAACCTCCCTTCCGTCCCTCTGATTGCTGAACAAAAGACCCCCCCCCAAACCTCCCTTCCGTCCCTCTGATTGCTGAACAAAAGACCCCCCCCAAACCTCCCTTCCGTCCCTCTGATTGCTGAACAAAAGACCCCCCCCAAACCTCCCCTTCCGTCCCTCTGATTGCTGAACAAAAGACCCCCCCCAAACCTCCCTTCCGTCCCTCTGATTGCTGAACAAAAAGACCCCCCCCCCCAAACCTCCCTTCCGTCCCTCTGATTGCTGAACAAAAGACCCCCCCCAAACCTCCCTTCCGTCCCTCTGATTGCTGAACAAAAGACCCCCCCCCAAACCTCCCTTCCGTCCCTCTGATTGCTGAACAAAAGACCCCCCCCAAACCTCCCTTCCGTCCCTCTGATTGCTGAACAAAACACCCCCCCCCCAAACCTCCCTTCCGTCCCTCCCTCTGATTGCTGAACAAAAGACCCCCCCCCCCAAACCTCCCTTCCGTCCCTCTGATTGCTGAACAAAAGACCCCCCCCAAACCTCCCTTCCGTCCCTCTGATTGCTGAACAAAAGACCCCCCCCAAACCTCCCTTCCGTCCCTCTGATTGCTGAACAAAAGACCCCCCCCCAAACCTCCCTTCCGTCCCTCTGATTGCTGAACAAAAGACCCCCCCCAAACCTCCCTTCCGTCCCTCTGATTGCTGAACAAAAGACCCCCCCCAAACCTCCCTTCCGTCCCTCTGATTGCTGAACAAAAGACCCCCCAAACCTCCCTTCCGTCCCTCTGATTGCTGAACAAAAGACCCCCCCCCAAACCTCCCTTCCGTCCCTCTGATTGCTGAACAAAAGACCCCCCCCAAACCTCCCTTCCGTCCCTCTGATTGCTGAACAAAAGACACCCCCCCCCCAAACCTCCCTTCCGTCCCTCTGATTGCTGAACAAAAGACCCCCCCAAACCTCCCTTCCGTCCCTCTGATTGCTGAACAAAAGACCCCCCCCCAAACCTCCCTTCCGTCCCTCTGATTGCTGAACAAAAGACCTCCTTCCCCCCCAAACCTCCCTTCCGTCCCTCTGATTGCTGAACAAAAGACCCCCCCCCAAACCTCCCTTCCGTCCCTCTGATTGCTGAACAAAGACCCCCCCCCCCAAACCTCCCTTCCGTCCCTCTGATTGCTGAACAAAACCCCCCCCGCCGCCCACCCACCACCCCCACACCCCTTCCCCCATCTTAATAAACATGTTTAATTTGTATTCAATAGTTATTATTTATTTATTTATTTAAAAAAATATAAAAGGCGCTAATGCAGAGCTACATCTAACTTTGTGTTAAAACCGAGCATTATGTAAAAAAAAAACTTGGTATAATTTACTCACACCCATATGTAATCCATGCAATACTTTACCCCCCCCCCCATTCACCCCTCCCCCCATCCTTAATTTCACCACACATACATCTCCTCACACCTACCCACAACCACACACACACACACACACACACACACACACACACTCCCGCACACCTGGGAATGTGCTAGCACATTCAAAATCTCTGTCGGGCATTGGTTGCAAAAAAAGAGATAAAAATTTAAAAAAAAAACAAAAAGTCCGTTTAGATTCAATTCAACGCACACAATTTATTAAACCATGGTTTACAATAGTTTACATGGATTGCGGCAATGTAATGCAAATTGTTGGAAATTTTACTTCAATTCATATAATTTACTTTTTTTTTCCAATTCAAAAGGCCCATGACGAATTTTCGTCACGTTCTTGCCACACTCGCTGCAAACATACCACACACACACACACACACACACACACACACACACACACACTGACACACACACACACTCACCATGTGCTCATTTAATCAGGTAAAAAATTAATTTCACCTGCTAGAAATAAAAAAAAACGTTACTCTCGCTCGTGTGTAAATAAACATTTGGTTTGTTCCATCAGAGTCAACTTAGAGGGCATGTCGGCCTGTTGGCTGTAATTGGACATTCTGGTTTTTCCTATGACTGCAAACTCACCTCCCCCCCCCCCCACCTCACTTCTCCGAGGGTTTGCTCGTGTTAAAACAAACAGTACAAAAGTATTAAGGTGGTTACTTTTTTTTGTGGGTTTGTTTTTTTTTTGTAACCTGCCGGTGAAATTCTTAACAAAAATATGTTTCGGTTATGAGAAGATCTGGTTAATCCCTGATCAAAACTTTCGAATAATTAATTCCTCGAGACAAAAAAAAACAACTTAGAATAAAAATTTAGTCATTTTAAAAGTGTGTGTATTGTTGTTTGTTTACAAAGTTTTTATTTCTTAGTAAACTGATCAGAAAAATGGATAAACGGATAAGCAGATAGATAGATTGAAATTAGATGTATAGATGTATAGATGTATAGATGTATAGATAGATAGATAGATAGATAGATAGATAGATAGATAGATAGATAGATAGATAGATAGATAGATAGATAGATAGATAGATAGATAGATAGATAGATAGATAGATAGATAGATAGATAGATAGATACGAACAAACAATAGTGACGCGCTCTATTTAAGAACAAATGCAAGATGTATTTAATTATCGGTATTAATATCCCATTTGTTAGGTACACAAACTGGATAATTATATTCCCCAAGGCGTTGCGTACATTTTTAGGAGCAAATATTTATGGCTCCACCCTCCACTTGAAAGCTAGAGCGCGACTCCGCCATGCACAAGTCAGCCATTGACTAGAACTGTCACAAGCAGTGACGCCGTGTCGGTATATATTAAACAACTGGCGTAAAATGCTTCAGAGTTGCGAGTCTTGGGTTGTTGTATAAGTCAACCAAAGCTTCTTTACTTTTTTAGCAAATTCATTATTAATTGAGTTATTTACAGAGAAAGAAAAGAAACAAAAAAAAAAAAGAAATAGAAAAAAAAATCGCGCCAGTGGATAAACCGTTAGTTATATTTCTGCATCTTTGTGTGGTTTTTTATTGTGGATTCACTTGTGGTGTTAGATAGTTTGCCTGAGGTTTTGAATTAATTTGTGGAAATTATTTTTTTTTAGTGTTGTTGTTGGCATTTGTGTCCGACAAGTGACAGAAACATTTTAGTAAAATTGAAACAAACGGAATATTAAATTTTATACCAGTGTCTTAGCTTTATTACTCACACACAAGCTTTGTGATAAGGTAACAGAAAGTGTTTTTTTTTAATAAGTTTTGTATTAGATGATTAGTGGCTGTGTGTGGTGTCTTTACATGATTAGTGGCTGTGTGTGTGGTGTCTTTAAATGATTAGTGGCTGTGTGTGTGGTGTCTTTAAATGATTAGTGGCTGTGTGTGGTGTCTTTAAATGATTAGTGGCTGTGTGTGTGGTGTCTTTAAATGATTAGTGGCTGTGTGTGGTGTCTTTAAATGATTAGTGGCTGTGTGTGTGTTGTCTTTAAATGATTAGTGGCTGTGTGTGTGGTGTCTTTAAATGATTAGTGAATGTGTGTGTGGTGTCTTTAAATGATTAGTGGCTGTGTGTGGTGTCTTTACATGATTAGTGGCTGTGTGTGGTGTCTTTAGATCTCACTTTTCGACCTGTTCTAACTTGGAGAGAATTTTTTGGCGTACGTTTATAGTCTTCATGATTTGAATAGATTTTATTGCATGAATTAAAAATCTTGTAGAACTACGAAGCCAATTAATGCACTGAAATGTTTAAATGGTCGAAAATAAAACGTTCGCCTTGAGATTATCACGTTTCAATAAATACGATGCACAGCACCGATGATGTATAAGTTGTGGAATATAATGAAACCTTTTTATTTTAAGCCTGATATAGACAAGTCAAATTATATACAACACGTTAAAGTATGCAAAATCAATCGAAAGTTTAATAATTTCGCAACCAAAAAATTATTTAAATATAAAAAAAAAGATAATTAAAAACCTTTTTTTTATTCAATCAATAAATAAATAAATCTTTTATTAAAACGCACTTTGAAGTAAAGCAATTTAAAAAAAAAAATATTATTATCAAATAAAAAGCGGTGGGTGTGATTACAATAAACTATATCTCGTTTTAAGTTTGGATTTTCCGCGTTCAAGGGAATTGTCCTGCCGTTTATAAATGACCGCCGCGCGCACCACGTCATTAGGGCTATTTATAACTTGTGTCTTTTTTGTTTTAGTTCCTTCTGCCGGCGACTGAGTCAATTACAAGTGTTAAGTCATTACAAGTGTAAGTCAGTGGTGAGGTAGGACGAGAGAAGTGACCCATTCAGTTTTTTGCATGTTCTTTTTTAGTATGCTCCACATTCAGTGTATTGTTCCTGTTTCCTTTGTAAGTATGTCAAAGCCGTTCTAGGGTCACTTTTGTTGGGGGGGGGGGGATGTGAGGGTGAGGTGGGGGAAGGGGGAAGACACGGATGAGCGGAGACCTTGTCTGGTTTGGTTGGGGGGGTGTATGTGTTGGTAGGGGGGGCAGGGGATGGTGGGGATAGAACTGTCTCATCAGAGTCAACTTAAAGGGCATGTCGGCCTGTTGGCTGTAATTGGACATTCTGGTTTTTCCTATGACTGCAAACTCACCTCCCCCCCCCCACCCCCACCCCACCCTCTTCTCAGGTTGTTGTTGTTGTTTTTTGTCCATACGAGCGAATACCTGGCAATGTTGACATTCGTATTCATGTTTTAAATCATATATGTATGTACACATACCATCATTTGTTATATATATATTGGCAATAGTATGATTTGATATCCTCACTTTTTAACTCGTACTCGAAGAAGGCCGGCTGAAAAGCTTTGGCCTAGTCGGCCAGTGAGTAGGAAACCATTCTGTACAGGTTCCTTAAACATGTTCCGTTTAACATGTTCACTTAAACATGTCCCCTTTGATATATTCCCTTTAGCTTGTTCTCTTTAACATGTTCCCTTAAACATGTTCCGTTTAACATGTTCACTTAAACATGTTCCCTTTGACATATTCCCTTTAACTTGTTCCTTAAGTGTTCCCTTACGCATGTCCCTTAAACATGTTCCCTTAAACATGTTCCGTTTAACATGTTCACTTAAACATGTTCCCTTTGACATATTCCCTTTAACTTGTTCCTTAAGTGTTCCCTTATGCATGTCCCTTAAACATGTTCCCTTAAACATGTTTCCTTAAACATGTTCCTTACACATGTTTCCTTGAACATGTTCCTTAAACATGTTTCCCTTCTCTATACATGTTTCTAACACATATTCCTTATACATTTTGCTTTACATGTTCCCTAATTCCTTAGACTTGTTCCATTCACATATTCATGTTTGTATTCCTGTGTTAATCACAAAAACTTTTTTTTTAAAGTGGGTAATCTGTATATTTGGTTATTTGTTTTTATGATTATTTTTTTTTTCGGTCTTTATAAATTATAAAGGAATACACCTGTCTACAGTATGTGGTCTGCAGTGTCTTGGCACTTCTGTGTGTTGTTTGAGACTCAGTTCTACTGTAGAGACTGTCGTCATGTCAGTAGTCCAGACTTTACATGTCACAATCGTAATATCACCAGTGAGACTGACTGCTCTAGTGTCACTATTGTTTTCTCACAGTCCACATTATCTTATTACCTAATTACTACAACTAGACTAACCTTTCTTGTGGCAAGCCTGTTTGTTACTAATGTAGGCAGCTACATTGCCCCTTCTTGTGGCCTGTCTGTTTGTTAATAATGTAGGCAGCTAGATTGCCCTTTCTTGTGGCCTGCCTGTTTGGTAATAATGCAGGCAGCTAGATTGCCCCTTCTTGGGCCGCGCATGTATGTGCTTGTAACGACATTGAAAAAGTCATGACATTCCCAAAGATACGTCATAGGGGCTAATCAGTGGAGATGCCATATAACAACAAAAAGATAAAAGATTGGGGGGGGGGAACGGGAGGGGGGATGCTTTGATTTATTAAAAATCGATATCACTGGTTGGAAAAAAAAAACCAGCCAAGCCTTTCTAGAAATTTGGTGGCGTCAGATCCTATCGTATATGAAAGTAGTCAGTGTGACTTAAGACGCGCCACATTTCTAAAAAAAAAACATGTTATGTGATGTCTCTCACCTTTTGTGACGCTTAGGTGTCTGGTCCAATATATGTCGGGGCAAACCATTAGTCTTGAGCTGAGCAGGCGCGGCCTTTGTTTGTGTGGGGGCGGGGGGGTGGAGGAAGGGTGAATAGGGCAGCTACTTAAGGTCCCGAGCTGTTGCATATCATATTCGCACAGCGACCGTGTACTGCTTTCTCCCCTCCCGCCGTAATGCCGGGTTCCACTCTAAAGGACCGTCAGCGTATCGGCCTCACTTTCAATGTTCACGTCCCACATGACGAAGTGTTACTATTTTTAACAAAAACCTACCCCATCCAGGTTTTTTTTTTAAATTCCCGTCAACTGGGCTGTCTAAATGCATGATGCCCGCACTGGTACTTTAAACCCAGTGGGGAGGAAGGGGGTGCAGCGAGAGACAACCCCATGACTATTTATGCCTCATTCTTCTGGATTACTAGTTTGTTGGTGTTATTAAATAGGGGGCCCAATACACACATTGTGTCAGGAAGTCCCCCGTCATGCTTGTTAAGGTTTTTTTTTTTATTGCCTCAGTACGCGTTTATGCACCTCCACCCAACACCCGCAACAGACGCTCAAGGGTGCAGTACTAACTCCGAGCTTGCAATCATGACTGGGTAACGCCCCGCGTGTGGATTTGTTCAAAAGGTCTTAGCCAAGTTACTTGGTGCAGTACTCATTCAACAGCTTCGTTCCATTTCTGTATATCACACTTTATTTCAAAGCAAACAAATATATTAACCATCTTCCCCCTTTAACTAAAACACACACACACACACACACACACACAGTCATAGACACTTCAATAGGCACAAGCTTTTTATAGGTGTGTGTGTTGTGGGGGTGGGGTGGGGGGTGGGGGAAGAGGGGTAGTAGGCAGTGACTATTCGAGTAATACGAGGGCTGTAGTTGAAAGTAACGTTCGGTGCCCCTACATCATCAACATTGACATTTGTTCTGGAAGGGAGCCCCCCCCTTTTTTTTTTACAGTTGCCCCTTTAACAGCTCTGTCTGGGACAGCCACATTAAAAAACCCACGGCTCGCGGAACAATGCCGGAATGTTTAACCGGCCCGCCACACCTTTTATGCTATGACATTTACACATTTAAATTATATCAGTTCAAAACTACATCATTCTGCGCTTGGTCCTGCCCTTCCCCTCCAAATTACAAACCCAACGTGGCCCACTACTCAAAACGGTAGCCCACCCCTGGTCTGCATACGTTCATACAAATCTTTTTTTTTCCCCTGCTTTGGAAATCTAGGTCGATGATTGTCTGTGTTTCCCTGGCAATTGATAATTATAGTAACATTTCTTGGAATCGTTCTATTTATATAACCAGGAATTCCCAGTCATTCAATGCCATTGCTAACAGCAAGGACACACATACACACACACACTTAATGACACATATTTGGCCTGGAGCAAGTCTGGAATGAAAAAAAAATGTGCAGCGAAGAAAAATTCTAATTTGAGAGAGGGTAAGATTAACCACAACTAAATCTGACCTTGAGGTTTTAACCTTTCGTATGTGACGTTCGCTCGACCCTTATCTAGGCGTTTAGGTTAGTATCGTATTGACCTACTTGTGTGGAATTCACACCCATCAGTGCTTTGGATGGTTGAGCACGAAGCTGTGACCTTTATTATTATGTTGTTTTTAGAGCATTTTCGAAAAAAAATGCTCTATTGTCCCCGTTTTGTCTGTCTGTCTGTCTGTCTGTCCGTCCGTCCGTCATCACCCTAGATCTCAACAACCATAAGTCCTAGACCCATGATGTATATATCATTTTGTAGGTCTTGGCCTGCCAAGAAATGACTTTTTTCCATTTCGCGATCTGACCTCTCAGGGCCGTAAAAGGGGCCTTAGTACCGTTTTTTACTATATAAGCTACATTAATAAAGGAGCGCTATATCTCAGCAACTATAAGTCCTAGACCCATGATGTATATATCATTTTGTAGGTCTTGGCCTGCCATGTGTACATCAAAAGTTCATTTTGCGATAGGACCTCTGAGGGCCGGGCTTCAGGGCTCCTAAGGGGCTTATATATTATATATACACCTTGTACGTTCAATAACCCGTTCATTTGGTGCGAAATACTGCAGCACGTAGTTTCACCAAGATTTATTAAGAAACTCATCAAATGAAATAGTAAGCTTGTGTTCTGAGTTTAATTGAAAGTATCAGAGCTATGCAACAATTGACGGAGTTTTCGGACGATTAAAAGACTATAATTTAGAATGTTTTCAATTATGAGTCCTATTTCAGTAACCACAAACCACTTGTAGTTAGATTTAAGAGACAATAATTTTTTTTTCAAATATAAAGAAACGTCTTTATAATTTTTTTTTTTACAAATATATGCATTACACAATTGAATTTATAAACATTTCCAAAATTTACAAATATTTACTGAAAGCTAACAAACGTACTGATACATAACACGAAAATGCGCTAACACGTCCTGTGTCCAGAATGGAACAGGCTTAATTGCTTGTTTATTTATTTATCTTTTAACTTTTAGAGTCTGTGTCTGTGATGGTTTAAGTCTGTGTCTGTGATGGTTTAAAAGTCTGTGAGGGTTTAAAAGTATGTGAGGGTTTAAAAGTCTGTGTCTGTGATGTTTCAAAAGTCTGTGTCTGTGATGGTTCAAAAGTCTGTGTCTGTGATTGTTCAAAAGTCTGTGTCTGTGATGGTTTAAAAGTCTGTGTCTGTGATGGTTCAAAAGTCTGTCTGTAAATGGCTCAAAATGTTTAATCTATAGAAAGTTTGAATTTTCAGTAATAACTCGAGCTGTCGTAATGGTTAGAAATGTCTGTAGATGTTTCAAACGTTCATCACGGGTTTATATTGTCTGTCATGGTTTAAATTGTCCATATTGGCTCGAAATGTCTGTCTGTAACTGGTTTAATAAAAAAGGTGTGTTCATAAAAAGCCTGAAACATTTTTAGGCTCTAACGGTATGAAATATTTTCTCCGAGCGTTGTGGATTAAAAATGTGTCATACCTCACGGTGCCAGTGTTTCCCAAAGTGTGGGGTGTACGGGGAGAGTTTGCAGCGGGGGGTACAGGCAGCACCGAGATGAGAACACTCGGTAATCAACATGAACGGTTAAAGCTGAAACAATGGAGGAAACAAAACACGACTGTAAAAACAAAATACGTACAATTATTTATTTTTTTTAATAGGGGTACAAAATATTTCGAAATTTAAAAAAAAAAATGGGGTACAGATATGTCGAAAGTTTGTGAAACACTGCCCTACAGTCTCTCCACACCTGAACTTATGTAGATCAAATTTTATCTTGAAAATATCTTTAAGGATTGAGCTAAACGATATAATGAACTCAACCAGGAAATTTATTCAGAAACAGCTAATAGATTATTCTTTTTTTTAAAAAAGATTGACTTTACACAAAGCACGGATACAGTTTTTTTGTAATTTGGTTAATCCCGTGAAGACATTCAAATGTTAGTTTATAACACAATGCTGTTCACTATTGGTGTTTTAAAAAAAAAAAACTATAATATTAACCGTTAAAAAATATCAGTAAAGAGTAGACATTCATAATGTTTCCTTTGTTAAAAAAAAAATTATTTGCTTTGACTTCAATATTTTGATTTCAATTTTATGGATTTTATGGTGCGATTTTATGGTGCGGTTTTACGTTGCGATTTTATGGTGCGATTTTATGGAGTGATTTTATTGTGCGATTTTAAGGTGCGATTTTATGGTCTGATTTTATGGTGCGATTTTATGGTGTGATTTTATTGTGCGATTTTATGCTATGATTTTATGGTTTGATTTTATGGTGCGATTTTATGGTGCGATTTTATGGTGCGATTTTATGGTGTGATTTTTTTTTTACGTCCTATTTTACTCAGAGTTGACTCATGATGAAAAACAAAACAGCGCCCTGCGCAACGTCTCCGCCGGAGCCCTGCGCCCCGGTCGTGATTTACGACCTGAACGCCTCAATGGACAGTTCGTCCGGGAGCTCCGGGGACTCCGGCTCCAAGTTCGACATGTTCCTGCCCATACAGTTCCGCTGTGAGATGTGCGGCAAGTGGGCGTTCAACCTCAAGTCCTGCTCCCGGTGTTGGTGGGCCAAGTACTGCGACAACATCTGCCAGAGGCGGCACTGGCCCCAGCACGGTTTGGTGTGCGTGGAGGACCCCAAAGGGAAGCAATTCTTGAAAGGTGAGCAGAGATTAAGAAGAGTTGTCTTTCGTTCTTTGCTTCATAAATTTGACGTGTCAGATAAAAGTAGTAAGGTAAAGGTTTTGGTGATGGGGAGCTTAAATGACTCGCATGAAGGTCCACAAACGAATATCAGGGGGCATAGACACACTCTATAGAAAAGAGACAAGCAAAACTTGTAGTAGACAGAAAAAAAAACAAATTGGTTGACAGATAGAACAACTTGAATGAATTTTGAATGGATGGATGGATCGATTGATAGATAGATAGACAGTGCACCCGTCGATATCTTGTGTGTGAAGTCCCTGTCAAGATGAAATGAAATCTCTTAGATCCTATAAACCACAAATGGCACTGTTTCATGGTGCCTGTCTTACATCCCCACTTTTAGCCCATATAATTTTGTCAGTGGTTGGGGGGGGGGGGGGGAGATAAGTTCAAGTGAATGAGGCAAAAGTGTAAGCGATGAAGATGTCTAAAAAGAAGGCACGGCTGCACTGGAGTTACGTAGGTGTTAAGACCACACCGGCAAAGTGTGAGGCTTTTTGTATTCACAGCCTCCAGATGGTGCGATCCTTGACTCTTAAGATTTTAGACTCATGTATGCAAGTACAATAACTTAAAAAAC
This sequence comes from Bulinus truncatus, assembly GCA_021962125.1. Taxonomy (NCBI): domain Eukaryota; kingdom Metazoa; phylum Mollusca; class Gastropoda; family Planorbidae; genus Bulinus; species Bulinus truncatus. The sequence continues at coordinate 110,421 of JAGDYQ010000108.1, forward strand.
TGTTTTATCAGAGGTTTGGGTCTACAGTAATAGAATACCGAAAAAATGAGAGACCATAAAAAAAGTATATTTTTGAACGGATGAACGGACAGACAGGCATTTAGACAGATAGATAGATAGATAGATAGATAGATAGATAGATAGATAGATAGATAGATAGATAGATAGATAGATAGAAAGATAGATAGATAGATAGATAGATAGATAGATAGATAGATAGATAGATAGATAGATAGATAGATAGATAGATAGATAGATAGATAGATAGATAGATAGATAGATAGATAGATAGATAGATAGATAGATAGATAGATAGATAGATAGATAGATAGATAGATAGATAGATAGATAGATAGATAGATAGATAGATAGATAGATAGATAGATAGATAGATAGATAGATAGATAGATAAATAGATAGATAGAACTTGACATTAAACCTTTTTTTTTAATTCCACTTAATCCACGTAATAAAAAAAAAGTGATCTAACTTTTCCTTTAACAAACAAAAACAATCAAAACCAACGTCCGCCTGACTTCCAATAAAAGTTTTGACATGTGACATTTCCCCCGTTCCGTTTGTTTCTCGACGTCTCAGTCCTTTCAATTGATTTACAACGGTCGGTGAATCAGGAATTTCAAACACTTCCACTTTCCTGAAATATGATTGGTCAGATTTATTTGGGCAGTTCCCGGCTTGAACAAACAAAAAAGTTACTAATTTAAAAAAAGACCTGGGAAAGGGGACGCGGCGGAGTTTGTTCTGTGACTTTCGCCCAACAAGGCGATAGCCGGACTTCCCACGGTGAATCCGTGAGATGTTTTTGTGTCGACGAATCTGATTGGCCAATCGAACGTGTGAGAGCGTACATTAATGTCTACACATTTTGGTTGTCATTTAGCTTTGTGTGTTTTTTTTTAAACAGCAATGTATTTACTCTCCCTCTCTCGATTTCAAGTGATTGTGATTATCTTTTGTAGATAAACTATGCTAGTAGCCGTAATAATTCATAACTTTTTAATCTGTGCAGATATCCAGATAAGCTATAGTGGCAATTTTGGATGAAGGGGGTCTATTACTAGGACAGACGACCAGGGTTCGATTCACCGCTGGGGATGCCGGGGATATCCCCGGCACTGAGACCTGTCATCCCCGGCTCTGCTTTAGTTAATATGTTCCTGCCGGGGATGAAACCATAGACATTTATCCCCGGCTCTGCTGAAATTTTTTGTTCATCCCCGGCACTGGTTTTTTTCTTAAATCGAGCACTGCAGACGACCCAGGCCCTCGCGCCTAATAGCCCCCCCCCCCCCGCGCTATAGGGGGGTTAGGTGCGGTATAAAACCATTGGCCTTCCACCTGTATAAGTGTAACACCAGGACCGCTTGTACGATGAGAGATAACAGCGGTGAAGTTATTATTGGGTCTTCTAATTCAGGAGTCAGAACAGCTCTTCAATGTACACACAGCAAAATCCACAATCTAAATCTACTTCGATATCCACACAGAGTTCCTTTTCAAGATCCACATCAACATTCACCTTAGTATGCACAATAACGGCTACATCTTGATCCACTACATTATCAACGGCTAAATCCACATTCCAGATCGACTTCAATATCTATACACCAAAATCTGCACGTAAATCCACTTCACCAGCCTCACCTATATCCACATGTATATCCGTAGTTCGCTGTAAACAGCTGCGCATGTTGTTGTTGTTGTTGACGGTGGACGTTTGTTCGTTCTATTTTTTTCAAGATGTTTCCGCATCCTGTTGCAGCGCAGTGATATCGTGCCAAAGGTCACACGCTGCTATTGCTCATTCCATGCTGGTTTTTTTTAAGCGCACATGCGCACCGTCTTTGAGCGAACAATCGCAGAACAAAAACACAATAAAAAAAATCTTTTACGGGTCACATTTCAGCAATATACAGTTACTAGACTGCGTAATATATATTTGATAAGAGGTTTTCTTACGGATAGGTAAACTAGACTGCTGTTTTCTTACGGGTAGGTGAACTAGACTGCTGTTTTCTTATGGGTAGGTAAACTAGACTGCTGTCTTCTTACGGGTAGGTAAACTAGACTGCTGTTTTCTTACGGGTAGGTAAACTAGACTGCTGTTTTCTTACGGGTAGGTAAACTAGACTGCTGTTTTCTTACGGGTAGGTGAACTAGACTGCTGTTTTCTTACGGGTAGGTAAACTAGACTGCTGTTTTCTTACAGGTAGGTAAACTTGACTGCTGTTTTCTTATGGGTAGGTAAACTAGACTGCTGTTTTCTTACAGATAGGTAAACTAGACTGCTGTCTTCTTACGGGTAGGTAAACTAGACTGCTGTTTTCTTACGGTTAGGTAAACTAGACTGCTGTTTTCTTACGGGTAGGTAAACTAGACTGCTGTTTTCTTACGGGTAGGTAAACTAGACTGCTGTTTTCTTACGGGTAGGTGAACTAGACTGCTGTTTTCTTACGGGTAGGTAAACTAGACTGCTGTTTTCTTACAGGTAGGTAAACTTGACTGCTGTTTTCTTATGGGTAGGTAAACTAGACTGCTGTCTTCTTACGGGTAGGTAAACTAGACTGCTGTTTTCTTACGGGTAGGTAAACTAGACTGCTGTTTTCTTACGGGTAGGTAAACTAGACTGCTGTTTTCTTACGGGTAGGTGAACTAGACTGCTGTTTTCTTACGGGTAGGTAAACTAGACTGCTGTTTTCTTACAGGTAGGTAAACTTGACTGCTGTTTTCTTATGGGTAGGTAAACTAGACTGCTGTTTTCTTACAGATAGGTAAACTAGACTGCTGTTTTCTTATGGGTAGGTAAACTAGACTGCTGTCTTCTTACGGGTAGGTAAACTAGACTGCTGTTTTCTTACGGGTAGTTAAACTAGACTGCTGTTTTCTTACGGGTAGGTAAACTAGACTGCTGTTTTCTTATGGGTAGGTAAACTAGACTGCTGTTTTCTTACAGATAGGTAAACTAGACTGCTGTCTTCTTACGGGTAGGTAAACTAGACTGCTGTTTTCTTACGGTTAGGTAAACTAGACTGCTGTTTTCTTACGGGTAGGTAAACTAGACTGCTGTTTTCTTACGGGTAGGTAAACTAGACTGCTGTTTTCTTACGGGTAGGTGAACTAGACTGCTGTTTTCTTACGGGTAGGTAAACTAGACTGCTGTTTTCTTACAGGTAGGTAAACTTGACTGCTGTTTTCTTATGGGTAGGTAAACTAGACTGCTGTCTTCTTACGGGTAGGTAAACTAGACTGCTGTTTTCTTACGGGTAGGTAAACTAGACTGCTGTTTTCTTACGGGTAGGTAAACTAGACTGCTGTTTTCTTACGGGTAGGTGAACTAGACTGCTGTTTTCTTACGGGTAGGTAAACTAGACTGCTGTTTTCTTACAGGTAGGTAAACTTGACTGCTGTTTTCTTATGGGTAGGTAAACTAGACTGCTGTTTTCTTACAGATAGGTAAACTAGACTGCTGTTTTCTTATGGGTAGGTAAACTAGACTGCTGTCTTCTTACGGGTAGGTAAACTAGACTGCTGTTTTCTTACGGGTAGTTAAACTAGACTGCTGTTTTCTTACGGGTAGGTAAACTAGACTGCTGTTTTCTTACGGGTAGGTGAACTAGACTGCTGTTTTCTTACGGGTAGGTAAACTAGACTGCTGTTTTCTTACAGGTAGGTAAACTTGACTGCTGTTTTCTTATGGGTAGGTAAACTAGACTGCTGTTTTCTTACAGATAGGTAAACTAGACTGCTGTCTTCTTACGGGTAGGTAAACTAGACTGCTGTTTTCTTACGGGTAGGTAAACTAGACTGCTGTTTTCTTACGGGTAGGTAAACTAGACTGCTGTTTTCTTACGGGTAGGTGAACTAGACTGCTGTTTTCTTACGGGTAGGTAAACTAGACTGCTGTTTTCTTACAGGTAGGTAAACTTGACTGCTGTTTTCTTACGAATAGGTAAACTAGACTGATGTCAATAAAACCAGGGGCGTCATTTGTACGAGTGGGAGGGAAGGGCGGGAGGGGCGGACGTGAGGGGTGGGGGGAGGGGTAATTGTCCCCACTGTGGGTTATTTTATCTTTCAATCTAAACACTTGTCAAGGGGGGGGGGGCTCATGACTGATAATAATCTGTCTGACACGACTAAAACGTTGGTGGGATGCGGGGAGAGGGGGGGTGAAGGATGAGATGAGATTGTCCCCAGTTTTGAAAGATTATTAGGTGACCCAATATTAAGAGCGGTTTTTTTTATCGGCTTTTTTTTTTTGCCTTGGGTTGTTGGATTTCATTGGCCTTGAGCCCCCCCCTCCACCTCTCTGTGGTCAGGATCGTTTCCTATAGATATAAAAAACAGGTGGCTGCATAGAGACTCTGATGCTAAGTGAGGATCCGGGGGGGGGGATGAATTTTCGTTATAACCTCCAATGACCAAGATTACTTAATACTTGGTGGCAGAAGGGACCCAGTTTATTTTAAAGAATATTAGTTTCTAAGGGGGCCTCATGTGTAACTCTGCCTAGGGCCCCCGAATGAAGGCTTCAGGCCCGACAAAAGCGTATCTATGATTGTATATGTGTCTGTGTGTATATATATATATATGTTATGGGGCCCCCAATAGTATCTTTGTCTATGGCCTCTAAACCCCAATAATGGACACTAGCATTACAAATATACCTCCAACAATATATATATATATATATGTTATGGGGCCCCCAATAGTGCATTTGTCTATGCAGGCACGTCGAGAGGGGGCAGGGGGTCATTGCCAGGGGGCCCGCATCTGTAAGGGGTCCCGGCCTCCCCGACCTTGTCAATTTTTTCACGACTCATTGTTTATTAAGGGGCCGCAATGATGTCCTGCCCTGGGGCCCTTGTTGGCTCTCGGCGCCTTGTGTCTATGGCCCCCTATTAACGGGCACTAACATTACAAATACACCTCCAACAATATATATATATATATATATGTATATATATATATATATTAGGGCTGCTGATTAAACTGCGTTAATTTGCGATTAACGCGTCAAAAAAAATTTGCGATTAAAATTTTTAACGCAATACCTAAATGCGTTAATTTGACCAAAATGCTGAAAGTTCACCAAATCGATAAATAACGGATTTTCACGCTACAAGTTGCGTTCACTACCAACCCCACCCTGTCACAATTTACACACACCCTCACCCCTAGGTACGTCGACAAAAGCCCCAATTGTAATATAAAATGAAGATGTTTTGTTATATAGCCCTTCGTCAAGTGAACCTCCTGTTCCCTTGCTATAACCAAAATGAAACGAAAGAAAGAATCTTTAATGTTGACACACGAAAGAAAGAACAACAGAAGATGAAAAATGAAAGCCGACCTTTCAAAATTTTAGCTTTGAAAGTTTGAAAATTGCCATACGGTAACATTAAAGAGTCTCATTTTACAAGATATTTTTTTATTAATATAACTGACAGACCGATAAAAAAATAAAATTTTCTTTTCTGTTGTTCACTAAAACATTGAAATAATATTTGATAGTAAGAAAGTAAATGAATGAAAGAATAAAAGAGTAACATCGCGGCACAAAACAAAAGCTTCAAAAAAAAAAGATTAAAAGTAACTTTGTCCAACTCGACGACCATGGTAGTATTGGTGGGGTAAACGTCACGTCTACGTAAAATCATAGCAGCTGTATGACCTTAAAACAAGAGGATTGTCTTTTATGACGCGTGCTCCTAAGTTTGAAACAATGGAACCGGTGTCAACTTGTTTTTGGTACTATAAGTGGAGAGAGAGTGAGTTAAAAATGTGACTTGGTGGGGAATGAGTGGGGGGGGGGGTTGGAATAAAGGAAAAAAAAAACGCGTTAATAATAAGTGAGCGACAACTTTCTGGCTATGGTATTATTTTATGAAAGAAAAGTTACATTTGAGATATAAATGAAGTGTGTATTTTTTTTTTATGGGAAGTGGAGGGTAGGGTAAACAGACGTACGTGTGGGCGATGTGAAGCAAAATATGACAGGGAGGGAGGGAAGAGGGGTTGACATACGTCATTAGTCTGATACTGCGGTACGAAAAAAAAAAGGTTAGGCATTGTTGTTAAATAAAAAGAAAATAATTCGCATCATTGACGTGATTGATACATACATGTCCATAAACTGGTCTCAATAGCTAATTCAATAGACATATATGCTAATGCTTAATAAATATGTTATAATTCATTATACCTCTTTCGTAAATTAAAATGACTTGTTTATTATGCCAATGTTATGCTTTGATATTATGACATATTAGTTTGAATACAAACGATTGTATTATATTGTGTCGATTAAAATGTGCGTTAATTTGCAATTAAAATTTTTAATCATGCGTTAATTTCGATCAATTTTTTTAATCGAACAGCAGCTCTAATATATATATATATATATATATATATATATATATATATATATATTATGGGGCCCCCATTAGTACCTTTGTCTATGGCCCCCTATTAACGGGCACTAGCATTACAAACATTCAACAGGATAAACTTTAGCAAACCTAAATATGTATATTGCTAGTCAACTAGTGAAACCATAATCTGTAAACCAGTACAGTTCAAATAAATGACAGACTCATAAACAGCACATACACAAACACGGCACAATTTTTGGCATCCTCGCTCTTGCCAGATTTTGTTCAGAAATTCAAGCCAACGTTGACAAAAATTCTTTTCAAAATTATAACTGGCCTTGAAAGCTTCAAAATGTAATTCGGTAATTAGATTCAAATCTTTTCAATGTTTTCAAATTCTTAGAAAAGTTGTTCTTAGGTCCATTCAATTTTTTGTTTTTGGCCCGCGTGAAAGCAAAAGGTCAAATCTTTGGGTTAAGCATATTATTGCCGGGTTGTGTAGCATAACTTTCGCCTGTACTCTTAAGACGAGCACCATTCATTGGTGTCCTCCCCCCCCCAACCCCCACCCTCCCTCTCTACAACCATTAATGATATTTGAGACTGTGAAATGTAGGTTAGATCTTGTCCTCTTAATAGAACAGTTATTTTCACTCTCTTCCCATAAAAGGTTGTTTGGAAAGGGAATGGACTTGTAATATTTCATTTCCTTTTTTTTTTTCTTTATTCCGTTTTAATGATTTTTTTTTTCATGAGAATATGTGTCCTGCCATGAACTTTGACCATCTCTCCGCCCCTCTCCCCTGCCTACCTGCCTCCCACCCCTCCCCCATTTCCTCCCAAACATACACCTATATAAAAATAAGAATAAAAAATATTTTTTTTATTCCACTTGACACTTTGTAAACTATCTGGGTCGAGAGTATTTTTCTTTTATTGGCCGTATTTGGCGCTTCGTTCACACGTACCGTTTGCAGAAACACACTTCGCGGAGCTCTTTGGCCAATGTACGATAATACTACGAATGTAGGTCATCGTCTGAAAAAAATTGTTATATAATAAAGAGAGTATTGTGGTGCCATGGGAGAGTCCACGTTGGGTCTAAGAGAAGTGGTACTCAGCCCATAAGTGGGCCGCCCGGTTGAATCACTGGAGCTTTAAACTTTGATAGACAGACAAACAAACTCAATAAATTAACATAATGTCATCGAAATCTTTCTGATTTTATTTTTCATTTACTTCTCTTCAATATTGATTCCTTAAACTAACCAAGTTATTATGTTGTAAAAAAAAAGACTAAATAATCCGTGTTTATAATTAGTTCATTTTTTAACATTATCTGTTGTAATTAGGTGGACACATACTAGAGCTGGACATGATTGCGTCACCAGATCAATTAGGAATCAGCGAGCAAATTTTAAGTCTTGAGATGGTCAAATGTCCGAAACACGGCCACAACAATCACTCAGCATTCATCGGAATCAGCAATTTTAGGAAATCCCACCTGCCACCGAGTCTGAGACTGGACGAAGTGGTCAGCTACATACTGGCCGAGTCTCAGCTGACCGTAAGTTGATAATGGTCAATATATAAATATACGTTAATTAAGTATTTTTGCATGCATGTACGTGTTTGGGTAGATACTGTGAAATCGTCTCCTCTGTAAATTGTGGTAATCGATCTTAGGTTCGAGAGTAGCAGTCTAGTAACTATGTTTACATTATATGTAAATGATCACTCCTTACTCTGTAAGTAAACAGACAGATAGAGAGAGTGGTAGATATGTGGGGTAGATTGGTGAGTAGTTGGGTTTGCAGGTAGTTAGGTGTGTGGGTGGCTAGATAGATGGGTAGGTAGATAGATTGATGACTTACTGATTGATTGACTGGCAGACCGACTGAGTGATGGATCGATTGTTTTAAAGCTGCTTCTGATACACTTTATTATTCTCATTACCAGGTCCGTGTGTTGGTCAGCTGGACCAGCAAAAAAAGACCCGATGAAGACGTGTGCGCCCGATTTCGAGGCACGACGCATCTCAGAGCAGCCACGGGCAAAGTTCTGCTGACCAGCCTGAAGGACATACAAGTGAGGCGCTGCACCGTGCCGGACTGCCACCGCAACAAAGACCTCGGGCCGGGACACGCCGTGTTTGTCGTTGACCTGAAAGTCGCCACCGGCAGACAGGTTGTCTTTGACGACGAGGAGCTCGCGCACACGACGGTCGACTTCTTCTACGACTCCGAGAACGGCGGCCCCGGCGCGGTCAGGGAGTACGGGAGGGAGCTGTTCTCCAGCAAGTCCACGTCCGACGTGAAGCATTTCACGGTGACTGCCCACGACAGGCTGCTGCTCCAAAGGCTGGAGCGGGCGGACGTGCACAGATCTGCCTGCTTCAAGAGTATCCCTCCCTTCGCGCTCAGGGCGATGTCCGCCCACGCCATTGTCGTGTCCCACCCCCATAGCTCGTACAAGAGGATCAGCGTTGGAAACGTGGTGAAGATCACTGAAGAGAACATGACCCCCGAGACGATTGACAACGCCAAGCTGGTGGGTGAACTGGAAAAGTTGTGGTTCGAGAAAGGCTGCCGGGTGGCCCACTCGCAGATGGTCACGGCCATGTCGCAGCTCAGCCTACCCGTCTACAAAGTCTGGTACGACGCCGCCACCTGCCAGGGGAGTGCCGGCGCCCCGGTCTTTTTCGGAGCCAGGCAGACTGCCGGAATCTGGGGGCCCTATGAGGCCCAGCATTCTGCATACGACATTGACGCTAAACTGAATTATTTTAAAGTTCCGCGGTTTTTAACTTAAGTCTACCAAATTGGACCTTTAATTTGGTTACGGGCCTAGCTCCAGTGATTTCAATTAACCAGGTAGCAACAACCAAAGAGAGGAAAATTGCATTTTGCTTCTATAAAGTAATCACCAAGCGCCCAATTGAGTTATTCGCAGTTTTCTAAGAATAAAACCAGTTTTCGGTTTTAAAATCAATGAATCTCTATGAAAATGAAAATCGCAACGAAATATAAAATTACTGCATGTACTTGTATTAAAAAGGTTAAATTTGAAGATTTTAGAAAATAAATTGATTAAAAAATTTGCTTCAACTCCCCACACCCCCCACCCAACCTTACCCCCTGGCTTTGTTTTGATTTTGAAAAATTAATCCTGCTATTTATTTTACTCTTTTGGTCTTCTGTCTCTTGGTTTGTTCATCTTATTTTATTTTAAGCCAGAATACTTTGTAAGTATTATGTTGAATGTAA
>JAGDYQ010000108.1:120581-143054 GCA_021962125.1 Bulinus truncatus
CACGAACAGATCGCTGTCTAGGTGTATGAGAGAGTAGATGTAGATATTCTGGTGACAATATTTCTATTTTTACAGCTCACGTACAATCACCTCAAATAAGTCAACAAACACCGGTTTCTTTGCCAATAACACAAGTTTTATTATGTAGATATGTTGACGCCAGTTCTCACATACAGTACTTTAGTCTACGCCACACTCTTCCGCTCCTGCTCTCTAGTTCTCAGTCTCGCTCTCCCCTCACATACAAAATCGTCCAGCTTATATACAGTAAACGATTGGCTTGGCATCCCTGATTTATTATTTCTAATTAATTCTTAAACCACTAACTCTGGTCTGGGACGTGGGAAAGAGATTTGACATCTAGAAAACTCAGCATCCACGGTCCCCAAACTTCATTCTACGTGTCAAAGTCACGATCATTTTTCTCCAGGTAATTTGGTTCCGCGAGCGTCCTGATCTCCCCCCTAGTAATCTGACACGGGAACGACACACCCCCTTCCCGAGCTGGCGATTCCCGATCAATTAACAGCCTCCCACCTAGGGATCTGACACGGTGACCTCGGTCACAAGGGCACACCCCTTTCCCAAGCTGATTTTTGTTCCTGAACGAGTAAAACATTGTGCTCAAAACAACCCTACATCGTAACAACCTATTAGCCCCAGCCAATTGTTTACACGGTGAAGGAACAACCATTCGCTACCAACAAAACACACGTGTAGGAATATACAGTTACTCACTCTATAATAGTGATAATCATCTAAAAAAATCAAAGTAAATATAACAGTTGACCCTATCGGACCAATGTAGCATAGAGCAACATGCATAATAATAAAATTAAATAGAAAAATCTGAAAAGCAATAATCATAAACGTGATCATAACAATTAAATATACACATAACTTCTTAATCAATCACTCACACACATCAATATATAGCAGTCAAGTTGCCATTAGGTTTGACAATCGTGTTGGAACTCTTCCACTCCCGCGTCAACCTCACACAGTTCATGTTCCTGCTTTGCTACTGGGGTTACTCTGACGGACACCTGCTAAGCATATCGGCCCCTAGATTGTCTATCCCCTTTATGCTTCTCAATGTAAATCTGTAAGGTTGCAGTGCTATTGCCCATCGCAGAACTCGAGTGTTCTTTGGCTGGCCTTCGTTGAGAAATATTAGCGGTTTGTGGTCAACCTCGAGTGTAAATTCTACCCCATATAAGTACCTCTGTAGCTTGCCTATTGACCATACAATAGCAAGACATTCCCTTTCTATAGCCGAGTACCTTCTTTCCATGTCTAAGAGCTTTCTACTGATATACTGGACTGGAAACCTACCTTCGGGAAAGTCCTGAAGCAATATACCCCCAAGGCCCTGGTCTGAGGCGTCCGTCCGGAGAGTAAATGGGCGGTTGAAGTCAGGGAGTCTAAGTATTGGGTCGCTGGAAAGAAGATTTTGGACCTGTTCCAGCGCCCTCTGGCAGTTGTCAGTCCACTGGACTTTGTTTGGTTTTCCCCTTTTTATCAGATCTGTTAGTGGTGCAGTGATTGCAGAGAAATTGGGTACAAACCTTCTATAATAGTTCATAAGTCCCATCACCGCCCGTACCTGTGTCTTTGTAGTTGGTGTCGCGATGCTCAATATTCGGTTAAGATTACCCTTATCAGGTTTTAGCATGCCACCACCCAGTCGATACCCCATAAATTCTAATGTCTGATAGCCGATCAAGCACTTTGTAGGTCTCGCTGTGAGTCCTGCCTGTCTCAATCTGTCTAACACCTTGGATAAAGTCTCGATGTGAGTCTCCCAGGAGTCTGTGAAGACGAGTATGTCGTCTAAGTAATTGACCACCCCGAATGGCAGAGTACGCCACTGAAAATGCCCTATAGGCGTTTGGAAAGCAGTTTTTTCCTTTGCCCCCTGGCTTAGTGGTATTTGCCAGTATCCCTTACAAAGATCAATTTTACTTAGTACCCGACTTGGCCTTTCTGCAATGTTAGCCAGTAGTGTATCGAGGTTTGGGAGTGGTTCAGCGTCAAACACGGTGATGCGATTCAACTTCCTGTAATCGACACAGAACCGGTTGGTGCCGTCCTTTTTTCTGACGATAACTATCGGGGATGAGTACGGTGACTTACTTTTCTCAATAACCCCCAATTTGATCATATCCTCTACCTCCCGTACAATTGTTTCCCTCATCGCGTATGGGGTCGGATACATTGGTTGTTTGATTGGCCGATCGTCGGTCAGTCGTATGTCATGCTCAATCAGGTTTGTCTTACCCGGTCTACTTGTGAATACATCTGAGTAGTTCTCCACAAACCCCCTGAATCTCTGCGCCCAATCAGGTGGTAGTTCTGTGGATATGGGGAGGTCTGCGACCGTTTCCTCACCATCAATTAATGGTAGGTAGACATCACCTACTTCTGGTTCCCCCTCTGACGTGTCTATTACTGCACTGCAAGCAATTACAGCCGGCGTTTCACACTGCAATTGAGTTTCCTTCTTTCTAGAAGCATCGAACGCCACCGGAGGTCGTTTATCAATTCGTTCAATGTACCCTTTCAATAAGTTACCATGAAAGATCTTGGGACCTTTAGGCAATTGTACCTGATAGTCGAGAATACCCACCTTCTTGACAACCTCAAATGGGCCTTTCCATCTCATCAGCAGCTTATTTTTGTCATCCGACAAGAGGATAAGGACTTTATCCCCCGGTTGATACACACGGAGTTTGGCTTTCCTATCGTAGTACCTTTTCGCCTTCTCCCCTGCCTTCTTCAATTCCTCTCTGGCAAGTTGGCAAGTACTTTCCAGTTTATTCCTAAGGTCTACCACGTATTGGTAGGTCGTACGGATGTCAGGAGCATCATGCTCTTTGGTCCACAATTCTTTCAGAATTTTCGTTGGCCCTCTGACAGTCCTTCCATACAGAAGCTCAAAAGGTGAGAACCCCAGACTCTCTTGGGGTGCCTCCCTGTAAGCAAATAGGACAGCTGGGAGGTACCGATCCCAGTCCTTTGTCCTCTCAGCGCACATTCGTCTCAACATTGCCTTCAATGTACCATTCAGTTTTTCTACCAGCCCATTGGTTTGTGGGTGGTATACACTGGTAGTCAGTTGGTTCATTGACAATAGCCTAGCTACCTCCTTCATCATTTCTGATGTGAATTGGACCCCTTGATCGGTCAATATCTCCGCGGGTACTCCCACCCTTGTGAATATACCGACTAGAGCTTCTGCCACGTGTTCCGTGTCAATGCTACGCAGAGGGACAGCTTCTGGATACCTGGTAGCATAATCGATCAATGTAAGTATGTACCTATTTCCCTGGTCAGTGATAGGTTCTATGGGACCCACTATGTCAACGCCTACACGCTCAAAAGGCGTGGTAATCAGTGGCATCTGCCCGAGCGGGAGTTTTCCCACACGACCCTTTGGAATTGTCTTCTGACAGATATCACATGAGCTGCAATATCTCCGTACATCTTTGTATATATTTGGCCAGTAGAAGTCGGCCATTATTCGAAATACAGTTTTCTTAGAGCCCAGATGTCCTCCAAGTAAGGTTTCATGACTCAGCCTCATGACTTCTTCCCTTCTTGGTCTGGGGACTACCAGCTGTCTCAAAACCTTGCCGTCATCATATGCGCGTCGTCGATATAACAAACCGTTTTTAAAATCGAAGGTTTCGGTTCCTGAGCGGTATTGTTTAGTTTCTCTTTTCTTTCCCATCTCTATTAGCCCCTTTAAAGACTCGTCGGTCCGCTGCTCGGCCATCAACTCCTCTCGAGATAAGTCGGCCGGTAGCAGTTCTGAGGTTGTCAGGGGCCGCAATGGGTGTGTGCCCCTTTTTGACCCCCTCCTGGTTACGGCTACTGCAGCTTCGACAATGACTAGTTTTGATGGTTTTGAATTTATCTCTACAGGGTCACTAGTCTCCCTTGCTGGGTCTAAAGCTCCCTGAGCTTCACAGTTTGTGGCCTCAGAGTATGGCATTTGAGCGTTCTTTACGTTTCCCACTATCAAATCATATAGGGGATTGTCCATAAGTAACGTCTCCACCCGGCCAGTGAAATATGGCGTCTCCACCTCAACCATAGCGGTTGGCAACCTCCAAACGCTACTGTCTATTGATTTGAGGTACCCAAAGCGCCCAGTCAGGGCCGCATCATCCACCAAACTCCTTTTTGCTACTACTCCCCCACATCCAGTATCCCGTAATGCCTTAACGCGAATACCATTTACAAAGCCCCATGTAGTAGGGCAGTTTGAATCATCAGACTTCATTTGTCCTTCATCGGACCCGCCCTCAACTACTCTTTCTGGGCTAAGTACCTGGGCGGCCCCTGCAGGATTTACCTTCTTAAGGGTGCACGCCCTTGCCATATGTCCCCCTCTCCCACAATTGATACAGGTTGGTTTTGACGGGACCCCTTGTGCTCTTTCTTTGCGTTCAATGGGTTGGTTGGTCTGAGCATTACCTGGTTGTCGTGTCTGCCCCGTCCAATTTTTGTCCCTCGCATATGAGTTCGTCGGGTTTTCCCTACCAACAAAATTCCTGGAGTTTTCCCCAGGGTGCGCGTCCCTGTAATTGTCGGCTAGTGACAGCATCTCCGCCCAGGACTCTGGTTTTCTTTCTTGTAAGAAGACCAACAATTCCTTGGGAACGCTGTTAAGAAGCTGTTCTTTTAGCACCAGACTCTTTATCCCTTCGTAGGACTGTTCTGTGCTACTAAGCCCCACCCATCTGTCAAAAATGTCAGTTAGTCTTGCTCGAAACATTTGGTAAGTCTCCCCTCTTTCTAGTTTACTAGTCCTAAATCGTTTCCTAAACCCTTCGTCAGTACAATCGTATGCCCTTAGTAGCGCGTCTTTTAATATCTCGTAGTCTAACATGTTATCCCTTGACAGTCTAGTGGCTACCTTCACTGCATGACCTGTTAAGAGTGAGGAGAGACATAAACTCCACTTTGACGTTTCCCAACCTACCAGTGTTGCATGCCGTTCGAACCTCAAGAGGTATGAGTGCATCTCATCCACCCTCTCGTCGAACTTCGGCAACTTAGGGACAGCCGTGCCCCCTGTTAAACTAGCAGTACCCGACCTAGGGCTCATCGACATTTCCCTAGTGTTGGTTGTGTCACAGGACTGGAGTTTGGCCAGTTCTATATCCCTGTTAATTCTGGCCAGCTCAAGCTCATGCTCAAGTTGATGCTTCGCGGCTTCTTGTTCTTGTTCTGTCTTATGTCTCTGTGTTTCTTGTTCTGTCTTATGTCTCTCTGTTTCTAGCCTAGTTAATTCTAATTGATCCCTACGTTGCTGTCTTTCTGCGTCTCTCTGTTTTTCAAGAAGCTCGACTTCTTTATCGCGTTCTGCGCGTGCGAAAGTCACTGCATCCTGTCCCTCCAACCCAATAGATTTGGCATAGCTAACCCACTCTTGGATTGTTTGAGCCATTTAAACAGGTGATATTATACAGTAGTACAGCAGGTTTTATGAACTATGTAAGTAAGGGGAGAAAAAAAAGATTTCCAACTTACCCGACGATGTTTCCTCCAATCGGCAACTTCTCTTTGAAACGTTATAAAACAATATTGATATTGGCACTAATCACACACACAAGAATTATAATCAACTAAATGTTAAGTTAGCTTAAAGTCATTTATCAGTGTTCGTTACTAAAAATAAAGTCAGTAATTCGTGTCTCTTTTCCACTGCAGTCTCCGGCTTCCGTCTATTGTTGCTGTGGTCGCTGGTTTGTTCGGATGGTGGGGTTGGTGTTGTCCTTCTCTTTTTCTGTCGTTGTTCTTCGATAGCGAGGCCGACAATCTGCGTTGATTGGTTGTTCGATGACGGTGGTTATTGCCGTCGGTGTTTGCAACTCTTGTCTTATTACGCAAGGCGTTACTATTTTACGAGAGAGGCAGTAGTTGTTTCTGCGTAATCTCTCCCTACAGATGATCCGTTGATAATGTAGGTGTAACTCTTGGTCGTATCACGCAAGAAGCTACTTTTTTCCGAGAGAGGCAGTAGTTGTTGCTGCTTAACCTCTCCCTACAGCTGGTCAGCTGATAACGTAGGTGTAACTCTTGTCGTAGCACGCAAGGAGTTATTATTTTGCTAGGAGTAAAGCGGTTGTTGTTGTTGTTGGTTCTTCCGTCTGTATAACTTCTTCAGGTGTACGTTCCTGGTCTTGAACTCAGTAAGGTACTTTTGACGAGAGAAACAGTGAAGCGCACTGCTAATTCTCTCCCTGTAGATGTTATGTAGCTGACTCAGTTGTATTGCTGTCAGCCTACTGCGAGATGACGTCTGTCTACACTTCTTGCTACTGTGCGGCCGGTCAGGTTGTTGTGACAGTCAGAGGTTCCGTGACGCTGTGTTTCGAGCCCCCAGTCACCAGTTCCACTACACTCTCGATCCCTTGAAGTAGGTCGATACCGGACGAGATTTCCCCAGTTGTTACGTTCGCGGATTGTCCTAAAGCTTATCCTTGCCACGAACAGATCGCTGTCTAGGTGTATGAGAGAGTAGATGTAGATATTCTGGTGACAATATTTCTATTTTTACAGCTCACGTACAATCACCTCAAATAAGTCAACAAACACCGGTTTCTTTGCCAATAACACAAGTTTTATTATGTAGATATGTTGACGCCAGTTCTCACATACAGTACTTCAGTCTACGCCACACTCTTCCGCTCCTGCTCTCTAGTTCTCAGTCTCGCTCTCCCCTCACATACAAAATCGTCCAGCTTATATACAGTAAACGATTGGCTTGGCATCCCTGATTTATTATTTCTAATTAATTCTTAAACCACTAACTCTGGTCTGGGACGTGGGAAAGAGATTTGACATCTAGAAAACTCAGCATCCACGGTCCCCAAACTTCATTCTACGTGTCAAAGTCACGATCATTTTTCTCCAGGTAATTTGGTTCCGCGAGCGTCCTGATCTCCCCCCTAGTAATCTGACACGGGAACGACACCCCCCCCCCCCTTCCCGAGCTGGCGATTCCCGATCAATTAACAGCCTCCCACCTAGGGATCTGACACGGTGACCTCGGTCACAAGGGCACACCCCTTTCCCAAGCTGATTTTTGTTCCTGAACGAGTAAAACATTGTGCTCAAAACAACCCTACATCGTAACACTGTCAGTAGGGCAGTATGCAGTGGCGTCACTATGGTTGGTGTGTCACCCGCTGCGAAAAATTTAGTGTTTCATCTCCTCAAGACTCCCACCATGAGCAATGGTATATATTTTGAATTTTCCTGCACCGTAGAGAATTTACTTTAAAATACTTTAGCGATAAAAACGATGGTATTACTGACTGTATTTCAGAAAGATGTATATTACTTTCATTAAAATGAGTTTGTAAAATACGTCTCCAATTTCATGAATCCACGTGACAACATGCGTCCTTTTTTTTAATTATATTCGTATACCTAAGCTCCAGACGCTCTGCATGGTGGCACCCTGTGTAACTGCTCTGTATGGTGGCACCCTGTGTTACTTTTCTGCATGGTGGCACCCTGTGTTACTGTTCTGCATGGTGGCACCCTGTGTTACTGCCCATGTTTTAACCATCATCGTTTATAAAAGCCCTATAGACCGATTTCTTTTTGCTATGAAATTTATAATTGTTCATTTTGGTGACACCCCCCCCGCCCTATTCAGGTGTCACTCGGTGCAGCCCGCATCCCCGCACCTCCATAGTGACGCCACTGGCAGTATGGTATGTCCTTTACTTCCTACGTCTCCCGTGGTGCCTCTATAGTCTTTACACCCTCGGCTACGGTACGAAAGAAGGGCGCTAAAAAAAAACCTTTTTGCGCGGACGGATGGTCGTGCGGTAAAGCGCTCGACTGTCGACCTTAGGGTGCCTGGTTCGATCTTCGGTGAGGACCGATGGATATTTCAGGTCATGGCTAAAGTCCTCACCATGTCTCCCGTGGTGCCTCCATGGCCATTGTACTATCCGGCTATGGTGGGGATGACAGAAGGGCACTGCAAAACCGTCCCATTAGTGGTTTATAGGATCTAAGAGATTTCATCTTATCTCTACTTTCTTGTTCATCCAGGATGACGTATTATAGTGAATTCTTACCTACAAAATCACGTGGTTCCTGCATGCTAGCCATTGCTGTAAGTCTTGTGCAAAGAATAACTCTTTAATCAAAATATTCAAAAGGCATGAACAAAGTTCTTTGACAGTTACCATATTTTATATTTAACTAGCATTGCAGTTTCAATTTTGATTAAAAAAAAATTTTTTTTAATGCATACTGCCAGTTTTAAATATTCCTTTGATCAAATGACGCGAATACTTTTTATTGTGCTAGTTACCATATTTTATATTTGATAACAACTGTTTCAATTTTGATCGTAACATGTGGACAGATTATGTGGACGGCGGGCGCCATTCTTCAGTCGACCCTCGCTCTCCTTGTCATGCCCACCCTCGGCTGGCGATGGCTGCTGGGTCTGTCGTCTGCTCCTTTGTTCGCCTTCATATTGACATTCAAGGTGGGTAAAATATTTACAACGTTTCATAATACGTTTATTTAGTTCTGCAAATCTAAGCATTGGCGTATCGAGGGTTGGGCAGGGGGGTGGGGCATCATGCCCCGGGCGCTACTCACAAAACGGTGCCGAATGGTATATTTTACATATAATATTATATGGTTTTTCGAATGGGGGAAGGTTCTAAAAAGGTATTGTTCCCCAGGCTCGACTTAAGCTCGCTACGCCACTGAAGGTAAGTGCTGATCACCAAGGGGACAACATTTGATACACATTAAGACCCACGCATTTAGATATGAAAGAATCATTTATCTTCAAGGGGGGGGGGGCGGGGCGGACTGTTGTAAACAATTACCCCAACTTTCTTCAATAAAAAAAAAATACTTTTTATATATAAGTCTGCATAGACATCTTTTTATATAAGTCTGCATAGACATCTTTTTAATTTGGAGCCAGGCACTCCCAGAGAGCCCAAGGTTCTACGTGTCACGTGGTTACACAGCAGACGCCATGAAAGTTCTGAAGAAGATGGCGAAAGAAAATGGCAAGCTTTTACCCGATGGTGTACTCATCGCCAGCTCAGTAAAGGTGAGTAATTAACTAAAAACATTGACAACTTTGTTCCGTTTCTCTTACGTACCTTTAAGGAAAAAGTGGTAGAATATAATTCATAAAATGTGCAGATGAAGAACAAACATTCTCCTACTGAGATTTCGTCCTTAGCTTCCAAATCAATACGTGACGTCGTTAACTAGTCGGGGGCCCTGCCTGAGCATATTTAAATGGGGCCCTAATAAAATAATAACCCCCTCTTATAGGGAGGGGAGGGTGCTAAAGTCCCAGGGGTAACCTAAAGTCGCGGTTCCCACGACCCCCATACAGCCCCGTAGCGTGAAAATTCTAAAGGAGAGGCCAGGCATTCTACAGCAGGGGGGGGGGCTAGGTAATACATTTTACTAAGTAGAATAAATAAGCGGGGGGGGGGCAGACAAACACAGGGGGACCCGGGCCATTTGCCCCCCGCACGCTACGGGCCTGCTCCCATAATGACGTCAGTGATGACGACCCAGGGTTTGCTCTCCATGACAGATATAACTCAACCTGAACCGTTTTCATGTATCGTCAAACTCGACGATCGTATAGGTACTGTGAATGCCTGAGGCTCCCCCCCCCCCAATATAATAAATATTTTTATCAATTCTTTTGCCAAAGGGGTCCTGACAGGGATTTTACCCCAGGGCACCAAAAATATCTCTAAAAGTCTTTGTCTAGGGCGTCGGATAGAATTAGAACAGATTTGCTCACCAAAAAAAAGACAAACACACTTTGACACTCACATAGACACACCGGACTGACGCACACACACACACACACAGACACACACAGACACACACAGACACACACACACACGTAAACACAGAGACACAAACAAACACACATAGACGTAAACACAGACACACACAGACGTAAACACAGACACACAAAGACGTAAACACAGAGACACACACAAACACACACACACATACACACACAGACACACAAACAAACAGACACACACAGACATACATACATACACACACACAGACACACAGACAGACACCTTAAACAAAGCACGTCCGGAACTATTGATAAACCTGTTGGTTTTTTTTCATCCCCCCCCACCCACCCACCCCTTTCCTCTTTCCATCTAGGGCCAGCACAAGGCGACACAGTGGAGGGACTTGTTCCTTCCAGAGTATTTGAGAATTACCATCATGGCTGCCGTTATGTCGTAAGTCAACCTTGTGCAGTTTCAGTCAAGAGAAGTTCTTATGCTAATTGGGATTGGGGGGGGGGGCGCGCACACTGTTGGTGGCTTTTTATATTACCATTACTTAATGTGAACAATATGACTTGGAGGGTGGGGGTCAGAGGGGTTCCTGTTATTAAAGAGGATCAGAGTCCAAAAATTTTTAAGCGTTGGCTTTGCAAAGAGTCCCTTCAGCTTTGTATAAGGCCCACACAGAAATATATAGGAAATGTATATCTTTGTCTCACTCAGACCATCCTCTTTAAAAAAAAAACAAAACAAACAAACAATAACATAAGATCGGCTCTGGTTTCTCTATACAAATAAATTTGCATCAATTTTTTTTTTTTACTTTTAAAACTGCTAATTGTGTAATTTGATTATTTATTTTTTTCCTTTCCCAATTTTGTACAGGGTCAGTGGCAACACGGCATACTACGGTACCTCCATCTTAACTACCAGTTTGTTTGAACATGACGACGGTTGCCATGGTGAGTGTATCAACTTACTGATTTTTTTATATGGCCTGTCTAAACGTGTTTGTACAGCTTGGCACAGTTGTATAAAGGTTTAATCCCCAGCCACTCTAGTTACAGCACTGTCACACACAGGCACTCTAGGCGCCGAATTAAGAAAGACTATCTCTCACAGCCAGGGCCGTTTTAAGGTCGTTGTAGGCCCTAGGCACTTTCAAAGTCGTAGGCCCTCCCCAATTTCATTTTTTAATATTTTTCAAGAATGCACCGGCACTTATTTGCCATTCTGACTTTCGTAGGCCCTTGAAAAGTCCGTAGGCCCTAGGCACAGTGCCTACTGTGCCTATATGATAAAGCGGCCCTGCTCACAGCCAGGACCGACTTAATGTTTGGTTCCAATTTTTCTTTTTTCATGGAATGCGAGATTGTGTCAGTGTAAAAACTGTGTAATATTTCTTCAATCAAGTTGACAAGTTGATTGTAGAATGATTACATTCATATACATATAGATTGATATGTAATAATACGAATTATTCAATTGAAATTGTTATTTAACGAAAAATACTTCTGACACTTGTAGGCTCTAGCAATGGAGTTGCAAAGGGAGCTAACAATTGCGAGGCATTTTGTGAGACACTATCTGAAGGCGACTACGTTGACTTTATGATTACTTCCCTTAGTGAATTGCCAGGTAAATTACCTTTATTTAATTTTTTTTTAAAGCGTAAATCATTATTCATTGTGTCAGTCACAGTTGGAGGTGACATTTAAAAGTACAAAAAAAATACATGACATTTAAATTCAAATGTCATGACAATCTGATAGTTATTTTAAGGTCACTGTCATCTTGGCATGTAAAAAAAAAAGAAATAACACTAGAATTGGTTAAAGAAGATGCTAAATTTTTATGTACAGCTGTAACTGATTTTAAAGTGTCCAGATTTTTTTCCCCATCAAAAGGAATTTTTCTATCGATGTTTCTGATGAGTCAGTTTGGCAGAAAGACAGTACAAACTGGCCTGTACTTCGCATTCACTGTAGTAACACTCTTGTGCAACATATGCGCTCCCAGGTAATTTCATAATTTAATCTGTAGATACCCTGTACGGTGGATGGCTACACATTTTTAGCCAAAGTATTAGTGTATATATAAATGTACCACGCTAACGAAACTATAACCGATACACTTCATGTAGAGCAAGGCGGAAATGTGATGGGTGACCGCCAGCCCCGTAGCCTATAGGGGGGGGGCAATAGGGGGGCGAGCCCTTCCCCCCCCCCGCTTAAAAAACAGGAAAAATAAAGAAAAAGTAAAGGTGCCCCCTTGCTGGGTATTGGTGCCTCCCTGCTTACTTTGACCTGGCTACGGGCCTGGTGACCGCCCCTCTGACACCTTTCTTTTACCTTAATTCTTAATATCTTTTTGTTGTGATTATATTTATTGTTATATTTTTTTCTGATTCAGGATGGCGCTTGTTGCATTACTATTTGTTGCTCGAGCTCTGGGCAATGGTGTGGCGCAGGGCAATTATTTATATTCAGCCGAGGTAAGCATTTTGCAGAATGATATGTTATGTGCAAGGCCTTACCCAGGATTTTGTTTTGGGGGGGGGGGCTGTGCGGCTTGGGGGGGGGGCTGTGCGGAGAGTTTTATATAAGAAAAAATTGGAACACAATGATAAAGAAGTATATTTTATAATAAAATTTTATTTTTAGAATTAATTTGGAAGGGGGGGGGCTGCAGCCCCCCCCCCCCCCGGGTAGGCCTTGGTTATGTGCAACCCAGGTGTTGACACATTTAAAATGAATACTGCAATATTGAACATATAGGTTTGTGCTGTTTTTATTTTTTTTTTAGTAAATCTTATGTGATGAAAATAAAAAAAAACAACCATATTTAGATGATGGGGGTGCAATATCCTGATTACATTCACTGGAGCCTGAGTTCTGAGCCCGATGGGTCATGGCTCAGGTAATGGGTTCAAGCCCCACAAATGCAGGTTGCGAAAGCTGTCTTTTGATGCTTCTATGACCAGCTCTGCACTGGCTGTGGTGAGGGTGTGTAAAAAAAGGGGCCCATAAAACTGTCACAGCAGGGGTCACTGGGTCAAGAGACACAGCAAAACCTCCTTGAGGGGACATTATCAGAATACTCTTAGACTTGGTCACAACTTGGTGCAGCCAGGCACTAGAGACAGGACTAATGCTGGCTAAGATTTGACCCCAACAATCTTCAATGGTTGGAGCCCCTCTGATCATATACATCTACCAATGGCAAAGTTATTTAGAAGATTACTGTACAAATCAGGACCCCTGCACTGAAAAGGGCCCTGAAATGCATTAGGGGCCCTGCTATTTAAAAGATACATAAAAGTCTGATGGCGAGTTTAAAGCCACAACTTTGTGTTATTTCTCAGCCAGATTTTGAGTACAGTACAAAGTTGTAAATTACTCCATGTCTATCAGATATCAAAATTTACGTAGATAAAACCTGGGTTTTTCTATTATCAATTTCAAATAATTTTCTTTACAATCTGAACTTTTTGTACGTAAGTTCAACTGTATGATTTTTTTTTACTTAATTTATTTCACTTCCAGCTGTTTCCCACATCTATACGGGCTAAAGGATTAGGTTGGTGCAGTGGTGTCTCAAGGGTTGGGATTACTGCAGCCCCATTTATAGCTCAGGTGAGACTTCATAAATTGTTTATTTTTTAATTTGAATAATTCTTTAGTGAGACAATTTAAGCTGTCCACTTGGAGAAGGTCTTGCGAGCAAGAGATGAAAAGCTGCAAATAGACATAGGGGGAATTGAAAAAAGGGCCCCCAAAACAGAGTGAGCTGGAGAGTGGTTGCAGAGGCCCTTTGCTCCGCAAGGAGCTCAAGAAATTAAGTCAAGTAAAAAAAAAAGAAATAAATAAATACATTGTATTTCTAATCATTCACTTAATCATAATTATGAACATTTGTTTTCATATGACATTAAGCCTACTGCTTGAGTTAAAAAAACAACATGTAAGCTGAGAATAAAATACAGTTGAATGGATTGAAAAAAAAAACTACTATTTTAAGTTTGATTTAATGCCTAGAAAAGCCAAATAAATTCACCCCAAGTGTAGGATTTAATGAGATTGAGATAAAATATCATCGATCAATACCACATTGATTTCACATCTTTGGCTTATAAACTGAAATACCTTTTTTTTTTTTATTATAATTTTACAATTAGCACTATAAATTTTTGTATTCACATTTTCTTTTTTTATCCCAGGTGTTAATCCAAGTATCTGCCTACGTATCTATATCGGTGTTTGCTTTCTTGGGTATGCTGGGAGGTGTGGCAGCAATGTTGATTCCAGTGGAGACTGCGACAAGGAAATGAAATAATTTTTTTCTAAAAAAGAAAGTGTTCCATTAGACAGCCAACAACAGCAATTGTTCCTTTGATGGTGGATCAGTGAGTTGATCTCAGACATAGCCGAACTAGGCCAACACAGAGTCAAAAGATTCCCTGTCAGTACATATTCATGTCATAAATCTGTATAAAGTCATAATAAGTAAAACATCCCTAATTTTTATACGATTGGGAAGATAATTTAAGAACAGCCAATAGAGCTCCAACAGGTGATTTTGCCTAGGGCTCCATGAAACAGACATCATTTCTTCCTAGTGCCTTCAAAGACCCAAGAATGGCTTGTGGCTAATTTAACACTTTAAACCTGTTTACTGGGCAGTAGGTAGTTGAACTAAATAACAAGCATTCAAACCTGTGTAAAAGGTACAATTGAAAACAAGAATAAGAGAATAGGATGCGTTATGTATCGGTACCTTTAAGTTGGTTGATGGTCACTGCAGCTATGTTCAGACTAGTAGTACCTGACAAACAAAGGGTGTTCATAAACCATATTTGAACATAACTACATGCTGCAGTTAAAATAAACAGTTATCTCCAATAGTTTTGAACTATTACAACCATGGAATGTCATAGCATCTTCACCAAGAAGGATGGCAAAAAAGAAAATGAGATGAAAGAAATCCATTGAACAAAAAAAAGGATGCAAATGGATTTATTACGTGTAAAGCAATCTTACATGGCTTTGGTAATAAAGTGACATGACATTTTAGCAGCATAAAATAATGCAGCAATTATTACTTTGTTAAATAATGCAGCATTTATTACTTTGTTAACTGATTCCTTGTATTGTATGTAAGACACTATTATTCATATGATATTTTATCTCATAACATTATTAATTGTTCTGTATTTTTGTTAGTTTGATTTATTATCACCCACTAAAAAAATCTAAGTCCAATATTTGTAAGAGTTTGAAATCTGTGTTGTTTTGTAAAAGCGCTCAAAAAGAGAAACTTACATCATCATTTTAATATAAGTAGCGAAAAATAATTTTATATGAAAACAGATTAATACTCAAATTACATTTTTTTACACATTTACATATATACACATTGGTACAAAACTTTATGTCAATTTTAAATATTACATATTCTTTCTGTAGATTGACTTTCTTTTTAGTGGAATATAAATAAGTATATATTAATAAGATTTAAAAAAAACTGAGTTGTAGTAAAAATTTTATTGTTAGCATTCTGGTAATGAAAATGGACACAAAAAAAAAACAAGTTCAATAACTCACCTTAATATGTTGATTTGCATTTACTTTTTAGACTAATTCTAGATTGACTTAATTATAAGTAAAAAAAAGTAAAGTTCCCTTAGCCCTAATGGCTATCGGGACAGATGAAGTGTAGAATTCATCTGCCTTTACTTCCCAAACTTAAGTCAGGTACCCATTTAAAGCTGGGTGGACTTGTGGGACAACTTTGAAACACATTTCACCTGGAAAAATTCCCATGGTTCTCACTGAGGATCGAGCCCAGAACTCTCAGGTCAACAGTCGAGTGTCTACACCACTCGGCCACCCATCCCGCAAATTATAAGTACCGGATCAGAAAAAGAAACAGAAAAGAGGGTAGCTTTCAAGTCCTTTTATTCATGACCCTTTAAACTTACAAACTTTTAGGTTAAACCACTCAGTTTATAAATATATATACATACATATGCAGTTGACCTTCGACACAGCCAGCTGCAACTTTCAGAGCGTCACTCTATGGCATTCGTATAAGTCGTCTTTATAAAGGGCTAGCCCATTTATAATTAAATGCATAAAAAAAATAATATAATATTGTTGATGTCTATGATGTCTTACTTTCTCTTACTTGTCATGCCATTCAAATGTAATGGTGACTCACGGATGTATTTCATGGCTAAAGAGTTCTAGTAATGTAAAAGACAAGTTTTCTCTGCTCTATGAAATTTTCTCAATAATAAAAAAATCTTGCTTTGTGGAATTCACTTATCACATTCTGGAACTGATTAACCATGATAATATCGGCATATAGATTTATATAAAAATGAATCATTTCAGGATTCAGCAGGGATTGTGAAATATGTCATTGATTTTAGAATCTCTAACAAAAATTTGCTTTTTTTTTAAAGTTGTAAGAGGACTTAAAGCCTCCTTATTTTTAATTAGCCCCGTTCACTCATGATCCAATGACCAGCGCCGCTTTCAATGGAGTTATAACTTACAGCAAATAATTACCCTGTTATTATGATGAGCATTAGTTTTTTTAATCCGAATTCTGCATTTAAAGACCAAGTAATTATACAATTCAATGCTGAAAAGTGTAATGATAAATATTTTTTTAAAATATCCACTAGATTTCACTAGAAGAATAAATATCATTAAAATACAAAAAAATATACCATCAAAAAAAAAATACTGACGGGAAAAATGTAAAAAATTATTTTGTTTTTTTGACTTAGTTTTACGACTAGTGATAAAATATAGATACAGTTTCATACAAAGCAAACACAACCTGTTATATTAATTCAATTCTCAAAAGCAGCAAAAAAAGTTTTAAATAACACCAACATGCATGGACAATCCATTAGTTATACCCTGAATACTAGCAGATGTATACGACAGGTAAAATAAAAAAAAATCACACTGTAAAAAGTTAGGATTTTAAGGAGCTGATAATAAACAAAGCATTTGATCACTTATATTTCTTAGATATGGAGATTATAACACAGCACCTCAAAGTTAACAATAAATAAATTAAAAGAGAATGATATCCATGAAAAATAAAAATAACAAAAAAAATAAAAAACACACCGTAATCCATTAAAGCACCACCATTTTTCTTAATTATAAATTGTTTGTTAAAGATGTAACAAGAATAAAATGTTAAGTACAAGCCATCTTCCTCTTTCTCTCTTGTATATATTTTTTTTTTAACTCTGCAATTAAGGCAAAGATTTTTATATATATATAATTAGATCTCATGTTGTGGTTAAGATTTAACATATAAAATTATTGGTACACCGATTTTTTTTAAAAATACAAGAGATGATAAAATTTGAATGATTTTTTTTCCTCCAAAAAATCATTCCGTAAATTAAAGAAAATGGCATCTGAACAGTTTGGTGTAAATCACACACATTTTTTTTGAAATTCAAAATTAAAATAATATTTACATAAACAAAACAATCTGCAGTCAGTTAATGTCTGTGAGATTCATGAGCCTTGAACTCATTTAGTTTGTTTGATCTAGGTTTTCTAGAGTAGAGGCTTGTAGATGTTACCTCACTGATGTATATAAACAAAGTTCATTCAAAGGTACTTACTTTGTTAAAGGTTGAAACTTTTTGGGAGAATGATAGGTTAAAATACTGTTTCTAAAAAAACTCCATGAATGTAAAATTTAAGTTGTTTTCTACACCCATCTTTTCCAAGAATAAACAATCCACAAGAGGGTCATAAAGTATGGCTGAACAAATAGTGTCCCGTATTCTTAAAAAAAAAAGTCTTATACAAAAAAAAGAGCTTATAAGATAGAAACAGGTTGCCATCAATGTACTATATTATTCATAGCACCTTTCAAGAACTTAGAAAATAAATCGTAGCACTGACAACATACAACTAATCAGTAAAAGATAAGCATCTCCATTTATACAACACCGAGACAGACGGACCATCTGATAAATGAATTGCTCCATGAATCTTACAATCTTAAAGTAGTTTAATTTAGAGTCTACATCGTAGGGCTGAATGGAAAGCCATATAGCGGACCCCATTGTCAATGTACCCTCTTCCTCCAAAAATAGCAGGGGATCCCTGAGGCTTCCCTGGCACGTGGGCGTGTCATACCATACATTGTAGACTGGCAGGTTCAAGCGACCCAGCCCAGCCATGAATTTATAATAATCCTTCATCTTTCCGGGGATTCAAACCATGTCACCGATCCAATCGAGATGCTTCTTTTGCGTTAGCTATAGTTTCATCTGTGAGATTCTCCTCCGTCACTTGGATGACGTGACCAATGCTGATTTTTTTGGGCATGCCATGAGGATGTGATATGACGATGGCAAAAGCGGACATGCTTCTCAGAATCCTTGTTGGCAGTTTCCAAAAAGCTTCACATTTCTTCGCGTCAATTTCCTCAAGCCTTTTCAACAGTGCCTCATCATGTATGGTGACTTTGAGAAAGTTTTGTCTGAAGAAGGTTTCGTGTAAAAAAGCTGAATGGCGAATTCTTTGACCAGGCCCGCCTTGTCAGAACTGTCATAAAAAAATCCACCTCTGTCCGACTGAGCTCATCCTCATCGAAGAGAACGTGTTTATTGGTAAAAATTTTCAAGTCGCCTTCCAAGACTTTATGATTCTGGCCCAGGTCAGCCTTTCGGTGGCAGTGGGGGATCGGACAGTCTCTTGTCTGGAAATCATGTGGGTTGTCCAGAACAAATTTTCCTGATGCTGTTCTTGTGCTCTTGTAGCCTCGCCATCGGGCGCAAGCGTCAGTATCTGGGCGGTTTTTGCTTGTCCACTTAACCAAGACTCGAACCTATAAATTTACAAAAAATAAAACAAAGTGAATTTTAGAGTCAATCAAAATAATTCATACAACAACTTCCCCCTTCTTTAAAAAAAAATGTGCAACAATTCAACGCGATTTCTATTGAATTAAAAAAAAAAATTACATGTACTTTTTCACAAATGTGTGCCGTCTCTCAGATACTTATTCTATTTGTAGTTGTTTCTTTGTGTGTCAATTAAGGATAAGCACACTGAGAGTGAAATGAAAATATTTTACTCATTTCATATGGCTTCAGTGGATATTTTAAACAGAACCCTTACAGAAATAAAGGATAGGTAAAGCATTAGAGTCCTGGTTTACCAAAAGGGCATGCTTATCTTGCAGAATGGCTTCCTGAGTAAAAAATAAAATTGTTATTGAAGAGGATCTATGAAAATAGTGTTTCTTGTGTATTTATTGCTGGGCACAACTTTAGAACTTGCACCTATGCATTGATGGTGTTACTACTTCCATCTTATACTTTGTATAATTTAATGAGCCGCAGAATAGTCTAGATAAAATTAAAAGGTTCAAAGAAAATATTTTAACAACTGTTTATAAAACTTTTGAAAAAATGCACCTTGTATATTGAAATAATTTTTTTTTTTGCGAAAAATTTCTTTCTCTTAAGCTCCAGCCAGTTAGCAAAATGACTCGAAGGTGGTTGGGAACACTCCAGATATTATAAGAGGTGGGTCTGAATATGTGGGCCCATGCTCACTGACATGTTAAAGATACATTCTTTTTAGCAGCTGTAAAAGGGGCCCCAGCAAAGAGGATTACCAGAATAATCTCAAGGCATTTAGTTTGCCTATTGAATATTGATTTTTTTTTTTAATTTGTTCTTTTAAATGATTTAAGTTTATACTATCTTCAAGGAAAAAATTTTATTATACAGTATTTAAGAAGAAAATATATTATTCCGTTGTAACAAAAAATTATACACGTACTGTATTTAGTTTTATTTAAATTTTAAATGCCCTTTTAATTATACCAGGGGAGGGTGGTTATGTTTAGGTCTTTATCCTTTCAGGCTGACAATGTGCAACATTTATATATATATATGTATTGAATTACTTCTGACGACTGAAAATATTCAGAGATCATTATACTTACTGCTGTCCTGGACTCAGCTAAAATGTAATTAGCCACACACTGAAGTCTGATTTCTTTGGGCAGATGGTTCAAAGTAAACTCTTTGACAGGAATAAAGTTGGCATGGTCATTGTAGCCATTTTTTGGACACTTGTCCAGGTCCAAGAATATGGCATCTTCATTGATGGATGTTTCCAGTGAGTCAGGGATGAGCTCCATCTCAACCATTCGGCCACCTGAGGAAGAAAAATAAACAAATCTCTTTTTAGACACCCGGATGATGTTTCATGCTTGTCAAGTGATGAAATTAAGTAGACCCAGTGACTGTGGGAAGCACATCTTGATAAAGTAATTAATTATTATTATTATTATTAATATAAACAAATCATTATAAATTATGAATGAGTTAAGGAAACTGGAACATTAACCATAATATTTACTTGAAAATAAAAGTTAACCACAGCACGGCCTATATAATTTTTTTAAAATCGCATTTACTGGAAAAATAAAAAAAGAGTGAGCTTAATCCCACTCCACAGATGAAACAATTATCCATTAGTTCAATACAGCCTTTGTAAGAATGAGATGTGATCTGATGAGCCTTAATGGCATCTGTAATTACTGCTGGGACAGTTTTGCTATGTCTAATTTACAAGGAAACCAGGTGCAGAAGAGAATTATAAAATAAAAAAACGTGTATAAATTTGGGCTTTTTTGGGCCATTATAAAGTTGGGGGGCATGGGCGCACATCCCAGTATGATTCCCGTTTAATTCTATCCAGCCCTTTCTACATCACCACCATAAGAGACGCTGCACTAAGAAATAACATGCACATATCACTAAGGTTCAAACCATAATCGGCAGCCATTGGCTACCCAGCCTCATAAAAGGGCGGGTCGCAAAAATTACAAAAACTCACTGATGTAACTTCTCAAGATAAAGGCTACTATGCATTTAGCCCATAGAATGACATCAAGTATCTTCCGAAAAAAAAAAAAAGAAGACCAACTGTATAAGTACGCTTAATAATGAACCAAAGTTCTTCTTGCCCAGGATGCCATAAAAAATAAGATATGCTCTGAGTCAGATTGCTAAACTTTAAAATTAAATCTTTATAATGATCATCTTGTTAGTAAAATGTTTACAGTAAATCTGTGGAATGTGGCCATCTTTTAGGTAAG
This sequence comes from Bulinus truncatus, assembly GCA_021962125.1. NCBI lineage: Eukaryota > Metazoa > Mollusca > Gastropoda > Planorbidae > Bulinus > Bulinus truncatus. The sequence goes on from JAGDYQ010000108.1 coordinate 141,590, forward strand.
TAAATAATGATTTGGTCAATTTCAATAGATTATGGAGTATTTAGTCAAAATTACTTATGAAAAAAAACCTGAATATCATTAAAAGAATACTCATAAGTTGAAAAAACTGGAACTAAATATATTTAAAAAAAAAAAAAGGAACAAAACTATTACAATTTGATATCAGCACTTCCTATTCTGCATCTAAACAGATATCACTGTATGTTATCTTTTTTTCCCCCCACTATCTGATTTAATTCTCACTAAGAGGTAAAGGTAAAAAAAAAATTATAAACAAACTTAAAACTTTGGCCTTATTTTATTTTTTTTTATTAATAGCTATTGAAAGACATAAAAGCAGTTTCTTTTTTCAAGTGGCGAAAACCTGCTGAGATTTGCAGATACTTAAAATTGTATCAAAGAATGCATTAACGCAAAACTAAACATTTTTATTTCTCACTAAATATCATTGAATTTATTTTGAAAGTGTATGTTAAAAAATACCTTTGTATTGTTGATGTCGAGTGGCATCTTTTTGACATATATTTTTATGCACTGGCCAGTGGTTTTGCTGACAGGTTTTATCACAGTATTTAGCTTCCCAGCACTGTGAGCATGACTTTAAATTGAATGAGCTCTTTCCGCAATGAGTGCAGTCATGCTCCATGGGCAGAAATCTATCAGGTTCACATTTTAGTCCTGGCTGTGGTCTCCTCATCGATTCATTCAAACTGAAGAGAACACCAGGTTGATTCAGTGAAGATACAGACATGGTGCAGAGTTAATTTTGTTCAGTTCTTTCATCATCTGTTGAGTTGAATTAATAAAAATTACAAGAATGGCTATTTAATTTTAAAATTAGTAAAATTTATAAGCCAGTAATTACCATTAATCAAAATTCAAAGGGTTCAGTATTTTTGTAAATATTAGGTGGCGTTAGTAGATTTAAAAAAAAAATGAATTATAAATACTTAAGCATGAAAACAATATATGAGATCATATTGCTAAGTTTTTAAGCCTTTAAATTTTGAGCTAGTAAAAAAAAATCCGTTTAAGTTTATTGATAACATACACAACAGGACTGCAAGAAACATTAATATTGGGGTGGTGGGGGGAAGAGCGAACTGGTTTCTTGTTAGGGACCCTGAACCTCTGATACCCCATTGCTTTCATACAATGTGTTATAAAATGACTTAATATGTGTAATTGTTGGGAGAATCTAGTTTCATAGACTGTCTAGGGCGAGACTTTCTATCGCAAACATTTTCGTAATGAATCACAACCACCAGACACAATAGAAATATGGTTATATCTTTTATTTTAAAAAATTAATTCACAAATAAGTGATTATTCATGAATGATAAAAATGGTGGGGGTAGGGTTTTAGTCAAGTGGTGGAGAAAATTGTGAAATGATGATTAATTATTTTTATTATTACTGTCATCGTATCCTGTTCTGTTTTGGTCGATTATTAGTATTTATCATT
>JAGDYQ010000108.1:143554-160848 GCA_021962125.1 Bulinus truncatus
TAATATAATATTGTTGATGTCTATGATGTCTTACTTTCTCTTACTTGTCATGCCATTCAAATGTAATGGTGACTCACGGATGTATTTCATGGCTAAAGAGTTCTAGTAATGTAAAAGACAAGTTTTCTCTGCTCTATGAAATTTTCTCAATAATAAAAAAAATCTTGCTTTGTTGGAATTCTTATCACATTCCGGAAGTTGATTAACCATGATAATATCGGCATATAGATTTATATAAAAATGAATCATTTCAGGATTCAGCAGGGATTGTGAAATATGTCATTGATTTTAGAATCTCTAACAAAAATTTACTTTTTTTTTAAAGTTGTAAGAGGACTTAAAGCCTCCTTATTTTTAATTAGCCCTACGTTCACTCATGATCCAATGACCAGCGCCATTTTCAATGGAGTTATAACTTACAGGAAATAATTACCCTGTTATTATGATGAGCATTAGTTTTTTAATCCGAATTCTGCATTTAGACCAAGTAATTATACAATTCAATGCTGAAAAGTGTAATGATAAATATTTTTAAAATATCCACTAGATTTCACTAGAAGAATAAATATCATTAAAATACGTAAAAAAATATACCATCAAAAAAAAAATACTGACGGGAAAAATGTAAAAAATTTTGTTTTTTTGACTTAGTTTTACGACTAGTGATAAAATATAGATACAGTTTCATACAAAGCAAACACAACCTGTTATATTAATTCAATTCTCAAAAGCAGCAAAAAAGTTTTAAATAACACCAACATGCATGGACAATCCATTAGTTATATACCCTGAATACTAGCGATGTATACGACAGGTAAAATAAAAAAAATCACACTGTAAAAGTTGGGATTTTTAAGAGCTGATAATAAACAAAGCATTTGATCACTTATATTTCTTAGATATGGAGATTATAACACAGCACCTCAAAGTTAACAATAAATAAATTAAAAGAGAATGATATCCATGAAAAATAAAAATAACAAAAAATAAAACCCACCGTAATCCATTAAAGCACCACCATTTTTCTTAATTATAAATTGTTTGTTAAAGATGTAACAAGAATAAAATGTTAAGTACAAGCCATCTTCCTCTTTCTCTCTTGTATATATTTTTTTTTTAACTCTGCAATTAAGGCAAAGATTTTTATATATATATAATTAGATCTCATGTTGTGGTTAAGATTTAACATATAAAATTATTGGTACACTCGATTTTTTTTAAAAATACAAGACATGATAAAATTTGAATGATTTTTTTCCTCCAAAAAATCATTCCATAAAAATTAAAGGAAAATGGCATCTGAACAGTTTGGTGTAAACCACACACATTTTTTTTTGAAATTCAAAATTAAAATTAATATTTACATAAACAAAACAATCTGCAGTCAGTTAATGTCTGTGAGATTCATGAGCCTTGAACTCATTTAGTTTGTTTGATCTAGGTTTTCTAGAGTAGAGGCTTTAATGTTACCTCACTGATGTATAAACAGTTCATTCAAGGTACTTACTTTGAAAAAGGTTTAGGAAAAATATAGGTTAAAATACTGTTTCTAAAAAACTCCTACATGAATGTAAAATTTAAGTTGTTTTCTACACCCATCTTTTTCCAAGAATAAACAATCCACAAGAGGGTCATAAAGTATGGCTGAACAAATAGTGTCCCGTATTCTTAAAAAAAAAAGTCTTATACAAAAAAAAGAGCTTATAAGATAGAAACAGGTTGCCATCAATGTACTATATTATTCATAACAACTTTCAGAACGAGAAAATAAATCGTAGCACTGACAACATACGACTAATCATGTAAAAGATAAATATCTCCATTTATACAACACCGGGACAGACGGCATCTGATAAATAAATTACTCCATGAATCTTACAATCTTAAAGTAGTTTAATTTAGAGTCTACATCGTAGGCTGAATGGAAAGCCATATAGGGACCCCATGTTCCAGTGCACTCTCTTCCGCCAAAAATAACAGGGGATCCTGAGCTTCCCTGGCACGTGGGCGTGTCATACCATACTTTGTAGACTGGCAGGTTCAAGCGACCCAGCCCAGCCATGAATTTATAATAATCTTCATCTTTCCGGGATTCAAACCATGCCCGTTCCAATCGAGATGCTTCTTTTGCGTTAGCTATAGTTTCATCTGTGAGATTCTCCTCCGTCACTTGGATGACGTGACCAATGCTGATTTTTTTGGGCATGCCATGAGGATGTGATATGACGATGGCAAAAGCGGACATGCTTCTCAGAATCCTTGTTGGCAGTTTCCAAAAAGCTTCACATTTCTTCGCGTCAATTTCCTCAAGCCTTTTCAACAGTGCCTCATCATGTATGGTGACTTTGAGAAAAGTTTTGTCTGAAGAAGGTTTCGTGTAAAAAAGCTGAATGGCGAATTCTTTGACCAGGCCCGCCTTGTCAGAACTGTCATAAAAAAAATCCACCTCTGTCCGACTGAGCTCATCCTCATCGAAGAGAACGTGTTTATTGGTAAAAATTTTCAAGTCGCCTTCCAAGACTTTATGATTCTGGCCCAGGTCAGCCTTTCGGTGGCAGTGGGGGATCGGACAGTCTCTTGTCTGGAAATCATGTGGGTTGTCCAGAACAAATTTTCCTGATGCTGTTCTTGTGCTCTTGTAGCCTCGCCATCGGGCGCAAGCGTCAGTATCTGGGCGGTTTTTGCTTGTCCACTTAACCAAGACTCGAACCTATAAAGTACAAAAATAAAACAAAGTGAATTTTAGAGTCAATCAAAATAATTCATACAACAACTTCCTTCTTTAAAAAAAAATGTGCACAATTCAACGATTTCTATTGAATTAAAAAAAATTACATGTACTTTTTCACAAATGTGTGCCGTCTCTCAGATACTTATTCTATTTGTAGTTGTTTCTTTGTGTGTAATTAAGGATAAGCACACTGAGAGGAAATGAAAATATTTGCTCATTTCATAGCAACACTATATTTTTAACAGAACCCTTTACAGAAATAAAGGATAGGTAAAGCATTGAGTCCTGATTTACCAAAAGGGCAATGCTTATATGCAGAATGGCTTCCCTTGACAGAAAAAAATAAAATTGTTATTGAAGAGGATCATATGAAAATAGTTTTCTTGTGTATTTATTGCTGGGCATTAGTTCAGAACTTGCACTTATGAATTGATGGTGTTACTACTTCCATCTTATACTTTGTATAATTTAATGAGCCGCAGAATAGTCTAGATAAAATTAAAAGGTTCAAAGAAAATATTTTAACAACTGTTTATAAAACTTTTGAAAAAATGCACCTTGTATATTGAAATAATTTTTTTTTTTGCGAAAAATTTCTTTTTCTCTGAAATTCCAGCCAGTTAGCAAAATGACTGAAGGTGGTTGGGAACACTCCAGATATTATAAGAGGTGGGTCTGAACATGTGGGCCCATGCTCACTGACATGTTAAAGATACATTCTTTTTAGCAGCTGTAAAAGGGGCCCCAGCAAAGAGGATTACCAGAATAATCTCAAGGCATTTTAGTTTGCCTATTGAATATTGATTTTTTTAATTTGTTCTTTTAAATGATTTAAGTTTATACTATCTTCAAGGAAAAAATTTTATTATACAGTATTTAAGAAGAAAATATATTATTCCGTTGTAACAAAAAATTATACACGTACTGTATTTAGTTTTATTTAAATTTTAAATGCCCTTTTAATTATACCAGGGGAGGGTGGTTATGTTTAGGTCTTTATCCTTTCAGGCTGACAATGTGCAACATTTATATATATATATGTATTGAATTACTTCTGACGACTGAAAATATTCAGAGATCATTATACTTACTGCTGTCCTGGACTCAGCTAAAATGTAATTAGCCACACACTGAAGTCTGATTTCTTTGGGCAGATGGTTCAAAGTAAACTCTTTGACAGGAATAAAGTTGACATGGTCATTGTAGCCATTTTTTGGACACTTGTCCAGGTCCAAGAATATGGCATCTTCATTGATGGATGTTTCCAGTGAGTCAGGGATGAGCTCCATCTCAACCATTCGGCCACCTGAGGAAGAAAAATAAACAAATCTCTTTTTAGACGCCCGGATGATGTTTCATGCTTGTCAAGTGATGAAATTAAGTAGACCCAGTGACTGTGGGAAGTGGCTGACTCAGCACATCTTGATAAAGTAATTAATTATTATTATAATTATTAATATTACAAATCATTATAAATTATGAATGAGTTAAGGAAACTGGACCATTAACCATAATATTTACTTGAAAATGAAAGTTAACCACAGCACGGTCTATATAATTTTTTAAAATCACATTTACTGGTAAATAAAAAAGAGTGAGCTTAATCCCACTCCACAGATGAAACAATTATCCATTAGTTCAATACAGCCTTTGTAAGAATGAGACGTGATCTTATGAGCCTTAATGGCATCTGTAATTACTGCTGGGACAGTTTTGCTATGTCTAATTTACAAGGAAACCAGGTGCAGAAGAGAATTATAAAATAAAAAAAGATCAAAAAACGTGTATAAATTTGGGCTTTTTAGGGCCATTATAAAGTTGGGTGGGCATGGGCGCACATCCCAGTATGATTCCCGTTTAATTCTATCCAGCCCTTTCTACATCACCACCATAAGAGGCGCTGCACTAAGAAATAACATGCACGTATCACTAGGGTTCAAACCATAATCTGCAGCCATTGGCTACCCAGCCTCATAAAAGGGCGGGTCGCAGAAATTACAAAAACTCACTGGTGTAACTTCTCAAGATAAAGGCTACTATGCATTTAGCCCATAGAATGACATCAAGTATCCTCCAAAAAAAAATAAATAAAAAGACCAACTGTATAAGTACACTTAATAATGAACCAAAGTTCTTCATGCCCAGGATGCCATAAAAAAATAAGATATGCTCTGAGTCACTGTCAGATTGCTAAACTTTAAAATTAAATCTTTATAACGGTCATCTTGTTAGTAAAATGTTTACAGTAAATCTGTGGAATGTGGCCAACTTTTAGGTAAGTAAATAACGATTTGGTCAATTTCAATAGATTATGGAGTATTTAGTCAAAATTACATGAAAAAACTTGAATATCATTAACAGAATACTCATAAGTTGAAAAAACTGGAACTAAATATATTTAAAAAAAAAAAAGGAACAAAACTATTACAATTCGATATCAGCACTTCCTATTCTGCATCTAAACAGATATCACTGTACTGTTATCTTTTTTTTCCCCACACTATCTGATTTAATTCTCACTAAGAGGTAAAGGTAAAAAAAAAAAAATTATAAACAAACTTAAAACTTTGGCCTTATTTTATTTTTTTTATTTATTTTTATTAATAGCTATTGAAAGACATAAAGGCAGTTTCTTTTTTCAAGTGGCGAAAACCTGCTGAGATTTGCAGATCCTTAAAATTGTATCAAAGAATGCATTAACGCAAAACTAAACATTTTTATTTCTCACTAAATATCATTGAATTTATTTTGAAAGTGTATGTTGAAAAATACCTTTGTATTGTTGATGTCGAGTGGCATCTTTTTGACATAGATTTTTATGCACTGGCCAATGGTTTTGCTGACAGGTTTTATCACAGTATTTAGCTTCCCAGCACTGTGAGCAAGACTTTAAATTGAATGAGCTCTTTCCGCATTGAGCGCAGTCGTGCTCCATGGGCAGAAATCTATCAGGTTCACATTTTAGTCCTGGCTGTGGTCTCCTCATCGATTCATTCAAACTGAAGAGAACACCAGGTTGATTCAGTGAAGATACAGACATGGTGCAGAGTTAATTTTGTTCAGCTCTTTCATCATCTGTTGAGTTGAATTAATAAAAATTACAAGAATGGTGATTTAATTTTAAAACTAGTAAAATTTACAAGCCAGTAATTACCACTAATCAAAATTCAAAGGTTTCAGTATTTTTGTAAATATTAGGTGGTGTTAGTAGATTTTTAAAAAAATTGAATTATAAATACTTAAGCATGAAAACAATATATGAGATCATATTGCTAAGTTTTTAAGCCTTTAAATTTTGAGCTAGTAAAAAAAAATCCGCTTAAGTTTTAATTGATAACATCACTACCAACAGGACTGCAGCGAATTGGGGTGGTGGGGGAAGGCGAACTGGTTTCTTGTTAGGGACCCTGAACCTCTGATGCCCCATTGCTTTCATACAATATGTTATAAAATGACTTAATACATGTAAATGTGGGGAGAATCTAGTTTCATAGACTGTCTAGGTCGAGACTTTCTATCGCAAACATTTTTGTAATGAATCACAACCACCAGACACAAGATAAATATGGCTATTTCTTTTATTTTAAAAAATTAATTCACAAATAAGTGATTATTCATGAATGATAAAAATGGTGGGGGTAGGGTTTTAGTCAAGTGGTGGAGAAAATAGTGAAATGATGATTAATTATTTTTATTATTACTGTCATCATATCCTGTTCTGTTTTGGTCGATTATTAGTCTGTATCATTTAAAAAACAAACAATATTAATAAATTATTACTGGACTGATCTTAAAAAACGTTACATTTGTTAGGGCATGGGTCCTCCTTTCCATGATAGTGAAAGTGATAACTGTCTGCAACTGACTTTTACTAAACTATCAGTTAATATTACTATAGACTATGTACAGTAATACTGTATGTAGGTCCAAGTGCAACATAAAAGTTACAGAGAGATGTTTTACTTTTAAGTACTGACCGTGCCAGTACAGTTACAAGTACATGTACCCAAATAAAATTAAACTAATAAAAAACTAAAGCTGTAAAAGTACTACTGGATCAGGTACTTGGTAAGACAAGTTTCTGCCACATAATTAAAAAAAACAAACAAACTAAATTTAATTTAAATCATATCACTAACTTAGTGACTAACTTATCACTTGAATATCAAGCACAATCAGGTCATGATAAACATATGCCAAAAAGGCGTCCCAGAGATTTGTTGTAAATTTTACACTTCACTCCATTCACTCCATCAGAATAAACAATAAAGTTTGAACAGATAAGATTAAATTCAAAGGTTATCATTCAAATCACCAGCATTTAGCAGTTTAGGTTCCACCAACAGTTGTAAAAGGTTTCGTATTTTATTTTTCAGCGAAAAATACTTACTAGTAACTTAAAAAAAACGCAAAAACACAGCCAACTTGTTGATAACTACTGTCGTAAACTCCCCCTTTCTGCTGTGACTTATACTTTGACTTGTGCCTCTTATCGAAGATTCTACGTTAGCATCTTTGAGGACTACACACTACATTGTAGTTTATATTACTCAGAGCCATGTGGAATTCCCAATCGTAATTTTTAGCACTGACCAAGAAATTGGGCAGCATTCTATATTCGCTCTTTTAAATGATGACAACAATTGAAAATGAAATACCCAACCACACTTAGCACTCATGTGATTTTTCTTATTATTATTGTATACGTTTTGTATGAGCAATATTTGACCATTAGTTAAAACAAAATGATGAGTAGTTTAGCTGCATATTTTACTTTTGAGCGACTTTGGCGATTGAAAAAGACGATTTGACTATTTTCGAAGGGTGACGTCACTATCACTGAACTCCAAGCCCTAAGCTCTATATTTATCGATTTAAATTGAAACATGTTGTTCGGTGGTTATTATAGTTTGAATATACATACATACATATATATATATATATATAAATAAATATATATATATGGTGGCCACTATCGACTGAACTATTTGTATTATCTCTGTAGTTCCTACATCTACAGCCACTAGGCTGTTACCTCTATTTAAATGGAATCGTTTTATCAGCCGTTGTTTCTACGCAGACTCCTTTTCCCTCCCTTAATTGACATAAGCTTGGGAATGACGTCACTAAAATATCATTATCATCTCATTTCCGGCTTGCGAGTCTTTGAATGAAAAAAACAAAACAAAACAACAACAGCTGTTTGCCTCCTTCGATGTACAAGACGTTTCTGAACACACTGTTTGTCAGTGCCACCTCACACCCCTTTAGTATTCTATGACTTCTATATCATTTGTTCAACAACTAAGAGTTAGGTTTGTGCTATAATGACTTATGACCATTTTGTATGTGTGAATTTGCTGTGTGTGTGTGTGTGTGTGTGCTTGTGCAGCGGTATCTGTGTGTATGGTGCTAAAATAGATACGCAATCTGCGCAGTTCTTTCTACGTCTGTGCAGAAACGATACATACCATGCTCATATTAATAGTTTACAGATTTGCAGTTAGTTTTACCAGGGATGCTAATATTGGAGCCCGGCGACATCCATCTCATGGGGAGCCTCTGAGCAGGGCCCTGAAATGTTGTGTGGGAGCCTATTTCTAAAGGTAAACAAAAAAAAAAAAAAACAACTATCGATTGAGACGCACCGACAACGGTTTCTTTTGAAATCCATTCACAGTATTTAATATTGGGGGAAGTCAATTCATAAAAGACATGCGATTTCTACTATTGATCTACGATATTGATCAGCGATATTTAAACATAACGTTAGGCAAACGTAATACACAGACGCACAAACACATCTTTCACTGGGATCTGAACTCAAGTCAAGACCCGAAGGTTGAACCTCGAAGTCACCCCCCCACACACACACACAAAATTAGCCATACGATAGGGACTGGGCGGTTTCTTAGGTCTTAATGGGGTCCCCTAGAAAGATACTTCCAGAGATATTTCGGGGGAATCCAGGAAAAATACCTATCAGGGCCCTCTTAGCACCATATTACATTAAAATAATAACTTTAATAGGGGCCCTTTTGGTAGAGGATTGAGCCGTAAAAAGACTTGGCCCGTTATTGGGTTAGTATGATTAGAGGGACCCAAGTGTACTTGTCTGTCCGACTGTAGTCATTCATTACCGATGAAACGGCAAGAAAGCTATTTATATGATATCGCCAGGACTAAGGCTACCGTTGGCCCAAGGCTTGTTACCAAAAAGGGCCTAATATTGCAAGCAAAATGACAAAAAAATATCACAAATATGAGATAAACTGAAACACGGGGGCCATGTTTTATTCAGGGCTATAAATATCATTACTAGCCTATTTAATGGTTAATCCAGCCCTAGATTATCATCTGCTCCAACAGCCAAATGCCAAAAAACTTAAAAACAAGTGCAAACAAATGTTCAAAACAAGAGTCTTAAGGAAATGCTCTAACAAAAGAAAGTCCCTCTACTTCAATTTGGCCAAATGGGGCTCAGATTCGTTGCCACTAAAATAAATATATTTTCGAAAGCCACGGAGCCCACAATGCTGAAGCCCCTGACAACTATTCGGGTTGCCTCCCTTTGGTGCGGTCCCGTTAGAAGCCTCGAAATGTCATTTATTTATTGGAATAAAGATTTGGGAGCTGCAGATGATTGTTTACGTGATAACACTTATTCGTTGTTTTGCCGATTTGTTAAAATAAAGGTAACCAAGCGCTGACGCATTTAATAGGGAATTCCCGGTCCAAATTTTCAAGGCCGACAATAAACATCCATATCTCTATACTTATAAGACGCATTCGTTGTCTGTCTGTCTGTCTGTCTGTCTGTTCCCTTATAACTCAAGATCCAGACAAACAAATAACGTGAAAATTTATTTCACATATACATAAGTGTTACATGGGAAGGTTATAGGACAGGTTTCGTTTCATATCGATGGGTAGTTTAATTGTTATTAATTTTTTTAATTTTAAGTATTTTACTATATTAAAAAGTAATCTCGACGGCGCCATAAATATGAAATTCCTCTGTGACGTCATTTCCTATGGATCAGAATAGAACTTGCGCCTTTAATGCTGTATTGCGCCTTTGTGATGCAAAGAATTGTTGATGTTTTTTCATGCTCTCTGATGTGTACAGTTTGAGGAAGGTAAAAGGAATGAAGAAGGATTTTAGAAGGAAGTGTGAAATAATAACTAATAAATATATATATATATATATATATATATATATATATATATATATATATATATATATATGGGGCTGCTGATTAAACTGCGTTAATTTGCAATTAACGCGTCAAAAAAAATTTGCAGATTAAAATTTTTAACGCAATACCTAAATGCGTTAATTTGACCAAAATGCTGAAAGTTACCACCAAATCGATAAATAACAGGGGGCAGGAGGGAGAGTGAGGGAATGAGGGAGGGAGGAAGGGGGAGAGAGGGGGAGGGAGAGAGGGGTGGAAAGGGAGGAGAAGAGAGGGAGAAGAAAAGGAGAGAGAGAGAGGGGGAGGAGGATAGGGAGGGAGAGAAGGGGAGGGAGGGAGGAGAGGGTGGGAGAGAGAGGAGGGAGAAGAGATAAAAGTGAGTGGGGGGGTAGGGAGGAGAGAGAGAGGGGATGAGGGAGGAAGAGGGAGAGAGGTGAGAGAGAGGGAGAGAGGATGAGAGAAATAGGAGGAAGAGAGATAAAAGAGGAGAGAGAGGGGCGAGGGAGGGAGGGAAGGAGGAAGGGAGAGAGGGAGGATGGACAGGGGGAAACAAAACGATATTGGGAGATGAAAGAGAAGGAGGGTGGGAGGGAGATAATGGGAGAGAGAAAGCGGAGGAGGAGAGGGAGGAGAGGGAGAAAGGGAGGAATGGAAGGGAGAGAGAGGGAGGGAGGAGAGAGAGAGGAAGGGAGAGAAGGGGTAGGGAAGAAAACAGAAGGTACAACAGAAAACCTTATTTTAAACCCGGGCAAAGCCGGGTACTTGCAACTAGTAAATTATAATTCAGTAGAGAAAGATGAAAACAAATTGATTGACACGTATTGCAATTATCTGAACAAACCTCATATATGGCATTCTGTTGAACCCATTCAAACCCCAACCCCCCACATGTAATTAATAAAAAAAATCATAGGCCTACAAAGCGGTCGATTTTAATTTAATTTTTCAAAACGAAGTCCCGGCCGTTCAACCCCCCCCCCCCCCCCCGAAGATTAAAAATTCTGACGATTTCGCCAGATTCACATATATATATATATATATATATATATATATATATATATATATATATATATATATATATATATATATATATCCAGTGCTTTTTTCTAGCGAAAAATGTTTGGGAACTCATTTTCACATATCCAGAAAATACTATAATAGTCTATAATTGAATTTTCCACTGAACACAAATTTTATTGTAATGGATATTTAAAGAAATAAACGTTTTTATAAGAAAATTAGAGACTCAAAGAGTTTATTTATAATAAAAAACCGACCTGACTATATAGTTTATGTGGAAAAATGTATTCTGGCCAAAAAAGGTATGGGAACTCAGCTCCCATGAGTTCCCACTGAAAAAAAGCACTGTATATATCTATACTTATAAGAGGCATTTGTTGTCTGTCTGTCTGTCTGTTCCCTTATAACTCAAGATCCAGATAACCAAATAATGTGACTAATTTATTTTACACATACACATAATTACATGAGGAAGGTTATAGGACAGGTTTCGTTTCATCTCGATGTGTAGTTTAAATGTAATTAATTTTTTTTTATTTTAGTATTTTACTATATTAAAGTAATCTCGACGGCGCTATAAATAAAATTCCTCTGTGACGTCATTTCCCGATGATAGAATAGAACTTGCGCGCATAACCTATTAAAAATTGAGATTATGTTTGTGTGGCTTGCAAGCTCAGTCGGTTACTCGCTTGGCCGTGACTCAAATTTGACCGACTATGTGTGGGTTCAAATCCCGACGAGTGAAATTTTTTTTTTTTTTTTTTCACATTTTTTTTTTATCAATTTTTTTTTTCAGAATAATCTCTATACTTATAAGACGCATTTGTTGTCTGTCTGTCTGTCTGTCTGTTCCCAGAGAGGGAGAGGGAGGGAGAGAGAGATGAGACAGAGGGGGGCAGGTGGGGGAGAGAGAGGAAAAGGAGGGGTAGGAGGGAGGGAGAGGGAGGGGGGGGGGATGGACAGGGGAGAGAGGAGGGAGATGGGAGAGGGAGGGAGAGAAAGGGAGAGGGGAGAAGGAGAGAGAAAGGGAGGGAAGGAAAAAAGAGAAAGGAACGGAGGGAGGAGAGGGGGTAGGGAGGGAGGGTAGAGGGGAGGGAGGGAGGGAGAGAGGGTGGGAGAGAGGGAGGGGAGAGATAAAGAGTGAGGGGGCAGGGAGAGAGAGAGGGGAATGAGGAAGGAGAGGAAGGGGGGTGAGGGGGAGGGAGAGAGAGGTGGAGAGGGGGAGGGAGGGGGGGAAAGGAGGGAGGGAGAGAGGGGTTAGGGAGGGAGAGAGAGGAAGGGGAAGGAGAGGGGGAGAGAGAGGATGGGAGAAATGTGAGTAAAGAGATAAAGAAAGAGGGGGGGAGGGAGGGAGAGAGGGAAGGAGGGAGAGGGAGAGAGAGGGAGGGAGGGAGGGGATGGACAGGGGGAGAGAAGGGGGGGGAGAGTGGGAGATGGGGAGAGGGAGGGGGGAGAGAGATGGGAGAGAGAGAGGGGAGGGAGGGAGGAAAGGAGGGAGGGAAAGGGAGAGAGAGAGAGGGAGTAGAGAGGGGAGGGGGAGGGAGGGAGAGAGGGGGAGGGAGAAAACAAAAGGTAAACAGCAAACCTTATTTTAAATCCGGGCTAAGCCGGGTAATTTCAACTAGTATATATATATATATATATATATATATATATATATATATATATATATATATATAATTCTACGAGAGTAACCACAGTACCAATAACTTGGCATGTTTTTTAATTTGAACTTTGACCGAACAGAATTAAAGTTACTTCACACTCGGCGGTGCAGATAAGAAATTGCCATCTTTTTTTTTTTTAAATCCCACTTTTTATTACAACGCATAAAAATAATTCATACCCAGTACAATATCCAGAAATAAACATCCTAAAAGGTAAATTGATCGATATTTCTTAATTGTTCGTTTAAAAAAACAAATAACCCCACTTTCCATCATGTTTTATTGATCTTTAATAAGTACATGTATACAGAGCCGTACTCAGAGAACAATGCGGGTGCCCTTCCATGCCCCCCTCCCATCCACTGCATTGGTGGCCTCCCCTGTCATCACTTTTATTTTTAGATTCTGGTTGACCTATATTGTTAACAGTGAGACTCGCCATAAGGAAGGGGAGATTTGAGCAGCTGTTGTGGGCCCTTGGATGAAATTAGAGGGGGCCCCATGTGTCGTTTGGCCGCCAAGATTTGCGAGTGGCGACATTGACAGTTTTATTCTTTAGTAATGTACTTACATGGGGGCCCCCAAATGTACCTTAGCCAGCCCCCCGCCCCCACACGTAAAAACAGCCCTGGCTGCATCTTATGATTCATTAACAATGGTTATAACATAGTCTTGATTAAAAAAAATAATAATAACAAAATACCAGTGAATTATATGGTAATTGTACAGATATATTTTATGTATATCACAGTTTAATTCGTCTCACATTGTCATTGATTGTGTCATATTTTTCAATTAAGTCACTCTGTTTCTGGTGACTGTCTGCACTGAAACATAATGACTAATTGATTAATAAATAATCTTGTCACCCAGGTAAGTGTAGGTCAAAAAAAAACTATATGTTATGCAAAAAAAAAATGTCAATTCGTTGCAATGTATGCAGTATTAAAAAAAAAAAAAAGCAACATTGTCACAATCTTAGTCCATTTAAGCAACACACATACACATACGCACGCGCAGAGCACACATTTCATTGTCAAAGGTTTAATATCACAAAATGTGCCACACATAATTTCGCCCTGCTTACTGGCTATAACGCATACCATGTCAAATCCTACCAAGCTCACTTAAATAAACTTTCGCTTTTGTCACAGTGCACTAAAAGTGTGTTGAATGGTACGCTTAACCAAAATTTACTATACATCAGGGGTGGGCAAACTTTTTCTACGGAGGGCCACATTGAAAACTTGATTGTTATCGGCGGGCCGCACACACGCACACACATACACACACACACACACACACATATATATATATATATATATATATATATATATATAGAACCATGTATTTGTTATTTATTTCGCATTCACACTTACAATATGTACATGCATAATATACGCTGAAGGGCCGCATGCAGCACGCGGGCCGTAGTTTGCCCACCCCTGCTATACAATGAACATAATACTTACAAAGTATTCTGGCTCAAAATAAAATAAGATGAAAAACACCAAGAGACAGAAGACCAAATGAATAAAATAAATAACAGGGTTAATTTTTCAAAATCAAAACAAAGCCAGGGGGTAAGGTTGGGTGGGGGTGTGGGAAGTTCAAGCAAATTTTTTTTACCAATTTATTTTCTAAAATCTTCAAATTTAACCTTTTAAATACATGTACATGCAGTAATTTTATATTTCGTTGCGATTTTCATTTTCATAGAGATTCATTGATTTTAAAACCGAAAACTGGTTTTATTCTTAGAAAACTGCGAATAACTCAATCCGGTGCTTGGTGATTACTTATAGAAGCAAATGCAATTTTCCTCTCTTTGGTTGTTGCTACCTGGTTAATTGAAATCACTGGAGCTAAGCCTGTAACCAAATTAAAGGTCAAATTTTGTAGATTTAAGTTAAAAACCGCGGAACTTTAAAATAATTCAGTTTAGCGTCAATGTCGTATGCAGAATGCTGGGCCTCATAGGGCCCCCAGATTCCGGCAGTCTGCCTGGCTCCGAAAAAGACCGGGGCGCCGGCGCTCCCCTGGCACGTGGCGGCGTCGTACCAGACTTTGTAGACGGGTAGGCTGAGCTGCGACATGGCCGTGACCATCTGCGAGTGGGCCACCCGGCAGCCTTTCTCGAACCACAACTTTTCCAGTTCACCCACCAGCTTGGCGTTGTCAATCGTCTCGGGGGTCATGTTCTCTTCGGTGATCTTCACCACGTTTCCAACGCTGATCCTCTTGTACGAGCTATGGGGGTGGGACACGACAATGGCGTGGGCGGACATCGCCCTGAGCGCAAAGGGAGGGATGCTCTTGAAGCAGGCAGATCTGTGCACGTCCGCCCGCTCCAGCCTTTGGAGCAGCGGCCTGTCGTGGGCAGTCACCGTGAAATGCTTCACGTCGGACGTGGACTTGCTGGAGAACAGCTCCCTCCCGTACTCTCTGACCGCGCCGGGGCCGCCGTTCTCGGCGTCGTAGAAGAAGTCGACCGTCGTGTGCGCGAGCTCCTCGTCGTCAAAGACAACCTGTCTGCCGGTGGCGACTTTCAGGTCAACGACAAACACGGCGTGCCCCACCCCGAGGTCTTTGTTGCGGTGGCAGTCCGGCACGGTGCAGCGCTTCACTTGTATGTCCTTCAGGCTGGTCAGCATAACTTTGCCCGTGGCTGCTCTGAGATGTGTCGTGCCTCGAAATCGGGCGCACACGTCTTCATCGGGTCTTTTTTGCTGGTCCAGCTGACCAACACACGGACCTGGTAATGAGAATAATTAAGTGTATCAGAAGCAGTAAGTACAAATGACTAAAACAATCGGTCCATTACTCAGTCAGTCTGCCAGTCAATCAATCAGTAAGTCATCAATCTATCTACCTACCCATCTATCTAGCCACCCACACACCTAACTACCTGCAAACCCTACTACTCACCAACCTACCCACCTACCTACCACTCTCTCTATCTGCCTGTTTACTTACAGAGTAAGGTGAGATCATTTACATATAATGTAAACACGGTTACTAGACTGCGATTCTCGAACCTAAGATCGATTACCACAATTTACAGAAGAGTCGACTTCACAGTATCTACCCACACACGTACATGCATGCAGAAATACTCAAATAACGTATATTTATATATTGACCATTATCAACTTACGGTCAGCTGAGACTCGGCCAATATGTAGCTGACCACTACGTCCAGTCTCAGATTTGGTGGCGGGTGGGATTTCCTAAAATTGCTGATTCCGATGAATGCTGAGTGATTGTTGTGGCCGTGTTTCGGACATTTGACCATCTCAAGACTTAAAGTTTGCTCGCTGCTTCCTGAATGGTCTGGTGACGCAATCATGTCCAGCTCTAGTATGTGTCCACCTAATTACAACATATAATGTTAAAAAATTAAACTCAATTATAAACACGGATTATTTAGTCTTTTTCTTTTTTACAACATAATAACTTGGTTAGTTTAAAGGAATCAATATCGAAGAGGAAGTAAAAGCGAAAAATAAAATCAGAAAGATTTCGATGACACTATGTTAATTTATTGAGTCTGTTTGTCTGTCTATCAAAGTTTAAAGCCCCAGTGATTCAACCGGGCGGCCCACTTATGGGCTGGGTACCACTTCTCTTAGACTTAACGTGGACTCTCCCTTTGGCACCACAATACTCTCTTTATTATATAACAATTTTTCAGACGATGACCTACATTCGTAGTATCGTACATTGGCCAAAGAAGAGCTCCGCGAAGTGTGTTTCTGCAAACGGTACGTGTGAAGGAAAGCGTCAGTATGCAACGTAGAAGAAAAATATAGCGACCCCGGATGGTTTTCACAAAGTGTCAAGTGGAATACAAAAATATTTTTTATTCTTATTTTTATATAGATGTATATTTTGGAGGAGGAAATGGGAGGGTGGGGGGGAGCGAGCGAGGCAGGGAGAGGGGCGGAGAGATGGTCAAAGTTCATAGCAAGACACATATTCTCATGAAAAAAAAAATCATTAAAATAGACGAAAAAAAAAAGGAAATGAAATATTACAAGTCCATTCTCTTTCCAAACAACGCTTTAGGGAAGAGAGTTAAAAGAAGAACTGTTCTGTTAAGAGGACAAGATCTAACCTACATTTCACGGTCTCAAATATCATTAATGGTTGTTGAGAGGGAGGGTGGGGGTTGGGGGGGGGGAGGAGGACACCAATGAATGGTGTTCGTCTTAAAATACAGGCGAAAGTTATGCTACACAAGCCAGCAATAATATGCTTAACCCAAAGATTTGACCTTTTTCTTTCACGCAGGCCGAAAAAAAAAACAGATAGTTCTACGAACAACTTTTCTAAAAAATTTGAAAAATTCACACATTGAAAAAGATTTGGAATCTAATTCTGAATTACTTTGATTCCAAGGCCAGTTATAACTTTGAAAAAGAATTTTTGTCAGGTATACGACGATTTCTGAAGATAAAATACAACGAAACGAGGATGCCAAAAACCGTGTTGTGCATTATATCTTTTTGTTTTGAGTCTGTCATTTATTTGATTAACTTTTACTGGTTTACAGTTTATGTTTCGCTAGTTGACTAACAATGTAAATATTTAGGTTTACTAAGGTTTACACATCCTGTTGGGGGTATATTTGTAATGCTAGTGCCCGTTAATAGGGGGCCATAGACAAAGGTA
>JAGDYQ010000108.1:161348-271880 GCA_021962125.1 Bulinus truncatus
TATTCAAACTATAATAACCACCGAACAACATGTTTCAATTTAAATCGATAAATATAGAGGCTTAGGGCTTGGAGTTCAGTGATAGTGACGTCACCCCTTCGAAAATATCAAATCGTCTTTTCAATCGCCAAAGTCGCTCTCAAAAGTAAAATATGTATTAAACTACTCATCATTTTGTTTTAACTAATGGTCAAATATTGCTCATACAAAAACGTATACAATAATAATAAGAAAAATCCGCTACGAGTGCTAAGTGTGGTTGGGTATTTCATTTTCAATTGTTGTCATCATTTAAAAGAGCGAACATAGAATGCTGCCCTTATACTTAGTCAGTGCTAAAAATAACGATTGGGAATTCCTCATGGCTCTGAGTAATATAAACTACAAAGTAGTGTGTAGTCTACATGTATTGGAAAAAGAAGGAATTTTTCTATGGTCTTTCTCAAAGATGCTAACGTAGAATCTTCGATAAGAGACACAAGTCAAAGTATAAGTCACAGCAGAAAGGGGGAGTTTACGACAGTAGTTATCAACAAGTTGGCTGTATTTTTTTTAAGTTACTAGTATTAGTAAGTATTTTTCGCTGAAAAATAAAATACGAAACCTTTTACCACTGTTGGTGGAACCTAAACTGCTAAATGCTGGTGAATTTTAATCTTATCTGTTCAAACTTTATTGTTTATTCTGATGGAGTGAAGTGTAAAATTTACAACAAAACTCTGGGACGCCTTTTTGGCATATGTTTATCATGACCTGATTGTGCTTGATATTCAAGTGATAAGTTAGTCACTAAGTTAGTGATATGATTTAAATTAAATTTAGTTTTTTTTTTGATTATGTGGCAGAAACTTGTCTTACCAAGACCTGACCCAGTAGTACTTTACAGCTTTAGTTTTTTATTAGTTTAATTTTATTTGCACATGTACTTGTAACTGTACTGGCACGTCAGTACTTAAAAGTAAAACATCTCTCTGTAACTTTTATGTTGCACTTGACCTATATACAGTATTACTGGTACACAGTAATATTAACTGATAGTTTAGTAAAAGTCAACTGCTGGCAGTTATCACTTACCATCATGGAAAGGAGGACCCATGCCCTAACAAATGTGTAACAGTTTTTTAAGATCAGTCCAGTAATAATTTATTAATATTGTTTGTTTTTTAAATGATACAGACTCAATAATCGACTGTAAACAGAACAGGATATGTATGACGTAATAATAAAAATAATTAATCATCATTTCACAATTTTCTCCACCACTTGACTAAAACCCTACCCCCACCATTTTTATCATTCATGAATAATCACTTATTTGTGAATTAATTTTTTAAAATAAAAGATATAACCATATTTCTATTGTGTCTGGTGGTTGTGATTCATTACGAAAATGTTTGCGATAGAAAGTCTCGCCCTAGACAGTCTATGAAACTAGATTCTCCCCACATTTACACAGGCTATTAAGTCATTTTATAACACATTGTATGAAAGCAATGGGGCATCAGAGGTTCAGGGTCCCTAACAAGAAACCAGTTCGCCTTCCCCCACCACCACCCCAATACGCTGCAGTCCTGTTGGTAGTGATAGTTATCAATTAATTAACTTAAGCGGATTTTTTTTTACTAGCTCAAAATTTAAAGGCCTTAAAACTTAGCAATATGATCTCATATATTAAGTTTTCATGCTTAAGTATTTATAATTCATTTTTTTTTTAAATCTACTAACGCCACCTAATATTTTATAAAAAAATACTGAACCCTTTGAATTTTGATTAGTGGTAATTACTGGCTTGTAAATTTTACTAGTTTTAAAATTAAATAGCCATTCTTGTAATTTTTATTAATTCAACTCAACAGATGATTGAAAGAGCTGGAACAAAATTAACTCTGCACCAGGACTGTATCTTCACTGAATCAACCTGGTGTTCCTCTTCAGTTTGAATGAATCGATGAGGAGACCACAGCCAGGACTAAAATGTGAACCTGATAGATTTCTGCCCATGGAGCACCCACTGCGCTCATTGCGGAAAGAGCTCATTCAATTTAAAGTCTTGCTCACAGTGCTGGGAAGCTAAATACTGTGATAAAACCTGTCAGCAAACCCATTGGCCAGTGCATAAAAATCTTATGTCAAAAAGATGCTACTCGACATCAACAATACAAAGGTATTTTTTAACATACACTTTCAAAATAAATTCAATGATATTTAGTGAGAAATAAAAAATGTTTAGTTTTGCGTTAATGCATTCCTTGATACAATTTGAAGTATCTGCAATCTCAGCAGGTTTTCGCCACTTGAAAAAAGAAACTGCCTTTATGTCTTTCAATAGCTATTAATAAAAATAAATAAAAAAAAAATAAGGCCAAAGTTTTAAGTTTGTTTATAATTTTTTTCTTTTACCTTTTACCTCTTAGTGAGAATTTAAATCTGATAGCGTGGGGAAAAAAAGATAACATACAGTGATATCTGTTTAGATGCAGAATAGGAAGTGCTGATATCGAATTGTAATAGTTTTGTTGCTCTTTTTTTTTTAAATATATTTAGTTCCAGTTTTTTTCAACTTATAGTATTCTTTTAATGATATTTAGGTTTTTTTCTAAGTAATTTTGACTAAATACCCATAATTATTGAAATTGCTTATGAGTATTCTGTTAATGATATTCAAGTTTTTTTTCATAAGTAATTTTGACTAAATACTCCATAATCTATTGAAATTGACCAAATCGTTATTTACTTACCTAAAAGTTGGCCACATTCCACAGATTTACTGTAAACATTTTTACTTCAACAAGATGACCGTTATAAAGATTTAATTTTTAAAGTTTAGCAATCTGACAGTGACTCAGAGCATATCTTATTTTTTATGGCGGCATCCTGGGCATGAAGAACTTTGGTTCATTATTAAGTGTACTTATACAGTTGGTCTTTTATTTATTTTTTGGAGGATACTTGATGTCATTCTATGGGCTAAATGCATAGTAGCCTTTATCTTGAGAAGTTACACCAGTGAGTTTTTGTAATTTCTGCGACCCGCCCTTTTTATGAGGCTGGGTAGCCAATGGCTGCAGATTATGGTTTGAACCCTAGTGATACGTGCATGTTATTTTTTAGTGCAGCGCCTCCTATGGTGGTGATGTAGAAAGGGCTGGATAGAATTAAACGGGAATCATACTGGGATGTGCGCCCATGCCCACCCAACTTTATAATGGCCCTACAAAGACCAAATTTATACCCGTTTTTGGTGATCTTTTTTTATTTTATAATTCTCTTCTGCACCTGGTTTTCTTGTAAAATAGACATAGCAAAACTGTCCCAGCAGTAATTACAGATGCCATTAAGGCTCATAAGATCACGTCTCATTCTTACAAAGGCTGTATTGAACTAATGGATAATTGTTTCATCTGTGGAGTGGGATTAAGCTTCACTCTTTTTTTATTTACCAGTAAATGTGATTTTTTAAAAAATTATATAGACCGTGCTGTGGTTAACTTTCATTTTCAAGTAAATATTATGGTTAATGGTCCAGTTTCCTTAACTCATTCATAATTTATAATGATTTGTAATATTAATAATTATAATAATAATTAATTACTTTATCAAGATGTGCTGAGTCAGCTGAATGAGTCATAGGGTGCTTCCCACAGTGACTGGGTCTACTTAATTTCATCACTTGACAAGCATGAAACATCATCCGGGCGTCTAAAAAGAGATTTGTTTATTTTTCTTCCTCAGGTGGCCGAATGGTTGAGATGGAGCTCATCCCTGACTCACTGGAAACATCCATCAATGAAGATGCCATATTCTTGGACCTGGACAAGTGTCCAAAAAATGGCTACAATGACCATGTCAACTTTATTCCTGTCAAAGAGTTTACTTTGAACCATTTGCCCAAAGAAATCAGACTTCAGTGTGTGGCTAATTACATTTTAGCTGAGTCCAGGACAGCAGTAAGTATAATGATCTCTGAATATTTTCAGTCGTCAGAAGTAATTCAATACATATATATTTAAATGTTGCACATTGTCAGCCTGAAAGGATAAAGACCTAAACATAACCACCCTGGGCATTTAAAATTTAAATAAAACTAAATACAGTACATGTATAATTTTTCGTTACAACGAAATAATATATTTTCTTCTTAAATACTGTATAATAATACTTTTCCTTGAAGATATTATAAACTTAAATCATTTAAAAAAAAGAATCAATATTTAATTGGTACACTAAATGCATTTCCATCTTATAGAGTTATAGATTATAAATCCTTGATATTATTCTGGTAATCCTCTTTGCTGGGGCCCCCCTTTTACAACTGCTAAAAAGAATGTATCTTTAACATGTCAATAAGCATGGGCCCACATGTTCAGACCTACCTCTTATAATATCTGGAGTGTTCCCAACCACCTTCAGTCATTTTGCTAACTGGCTGGAATTTCAGAGAAAAAGAAATTTTTCGCAAAAAAAAAATTATTTCAATATACAAGGTGCATTTTTTCAAAAGTTTTATAAACAGTTGTTAAAATATTTTCTTTGAACCTTTTAATTTTATCTAGACTATATTCCCGTACATTATTCTGCGGCTCATTAAATTATACAAAGTATAAGATGGAAGTAGTAACACCATCAATTCATAAGTGCAAGTTCTGAACTAATGCCCAGCAATAAATACACAAGAAAACTATTTTCATATGATCCTCTTAAATAACAATTTTATTTTGTTCTGTCAAGGGAAGCAATTCTGCATACATGTATAAGCATTGCCCTCTTGGTAAATCAGGACTCAATGCTTTACCTATCCTTTATTTCTGTAAAGGTCCTGTTAAAAATATAGTGTTGCTATGAAATGAGCAAATATTTTCATTTCCTCTCAGTGTGCTTATCCTTAATTACACAAATAAACAACTTCAAATAGAATAAGTATCCAAGAGATGGCACACATTTGTGAAAAAGTACATGTAATTTTTTTTAATTCAATAGAAATCGTTGAATCATGCAAATTTTTTTTTAAAGAAGGAAGTTGTTGTATGAATTATTTTGATTGACTCTAAATTCACTTTGTTTTATTTTTGTACTTTATAGGTTCGAGTCTTGGTTAAATGGACAAGCAAAAACCACCCAGATACTGACGCTTGCGCCCGATGGCGAGGCTACAAGAGCACAAGAACAGCATCAGGAAAATTTGTTCTGGACAACCCACATGATTTCCAGACAAGAGACTGTCCGATCCCACACTGCCACCGAAAGGCTGACCTGGGCCAGAATCATAAAGTCTTGGAAGGCGACTTGAAAATTTTTACCAATAAACACGTTCTTTTCGATGAGGATGAGCTCAGTCGGACAGAGGTGGATTTTTTTTATGACAGCTCTGACAAGGCGGGCCTGGTCAAAGAATACGCCATTCAGCTTTTTTACACGAAACCTTCTTCGGACAAAACTTTTCTCAAAGTCACCATACACGATGAGGCACTGTTGAAAAGGCTTGAGGAAATTGACGCGAAGAAATGTGAAGCTTTTTGGAAACTGCCAACAAGGATTCTGAGAAGCATGTCCGCTTTTGCCATCGTCATATCACATCCTCATGGCATGCCCAAAAATATCAGCATTGGTCACGTCATCCGAGTGACGGAGGAGAATCTCACAGATGAAACTATAGCTAATGCAAAAGAAGCATCTCGATTGGAACGGGCATGGTTTGAATCCCGGAAAGATGAAGATTATTATAAATTCATGGCTGGGCTGGGTCGCCTGAACCTGCCAGTCTACAAAGTATGGTATGACACGCCCACATGCCAGGGAAGCTCAGGATCCCCTGTTATTTTTGGCGGAAGAGAGTGCAATGGAACATGGGGTCCCTATATGGCCTTCCATTCAGCCTACGATGTAGACTCTAAATTAAACTACTTTAAGATTGTAAGATTCATGGAGTAATTTATTTATCAGATGCCGTCTATCCCGGTGTTGTATAAATTGAGATATTTATCTTTTACATTATTAGTCGTATGTTGTCAGTGCTATGATTTATTTTCTTGTACTGGAAGTTATGAATAGTATAGTACATTGATGGCAACCTGTTTCTATCTTATAAGCTCTTTTTTTGTATAAGATTTTTTTTTAAGAATACAGACACTATTTGTCCAGCCATACTTTATGACCCTCTTGTGGATTGTTTATTCTTGGAAAAGATGGGTGTAGAAAACAACTTAAATTTTACATTCATGGAGTTTTTTTAGAAACAGTATTTTAACCTATATTCTTCCTACACCTTTTTCAAAGTAAGTACCTTGAATGAACTGTTTATACATCAGTGAGGTAACAATAAAACCTCTACTCTAGAAAACCTAGATCAAACAAACTAAATGAGTTCAAGGCTCAAGAATCTCACAGACATTAACTGACTGCAGATTGTTTTGTTTATGTAGATATTAATTTTAATTTTGAATTTCAAAAAAAATGTGTGTGATTTACACCAAACTGTTCAGGTGCCATTTTCTTTAATTTATGGTATGATTTTTTGGAGGAAAAAAAATCATTCAAATTTTATCATGTCTTGTATTTTAAAAAAAAATCGGTGTACCAATAATTTTATATGTTAAATCTTAACCACAACATGAGATCTAATTATATATAAAAATCTTTGCCTTAATTGCAGAGTTCAAAAAAAAAATATACAAGAGAGAAAGAGGAAGATGGCTTGTACTTTATAATTAAGAAAAATGGTGGTGCTTTAATGGATCACGTTGGGTTTTTTTTTTTGTTATTTTTATTTTTCATGGTTATCATTCTCTTTTAATTTATTTATTGTCAACTTTGAGGTGCTGTGTTATAATCTCCATATCTAAGAAATATAAGTGATCAAATGCTTTGTTTATTATCAGCTCTTAAAATCCCAACTTTTTACAGTGTGATTTTTTTTTATTTTACCTGTCGTATATACGTCAGGGTATATAACTAATGGATTGTCCATGCTTGTTGGTGTTATTTAAAACTTTTTTTGCTGCTTTTGAGAATTGAATTAATATAACAGGTTGTGTTTGATTTGTATGAAACTGTATCTATATTTTATCACTAGTCGTAAAACTAAGTCAAAAAAACAAAATTATTTTTACATTTTTCCCGTCAGTATTTTTTTTGATGGTATATTTTTTTTGTATTTTAATGATATTTATTGTTCTAGTGAAATCTAGTGGATATTTTTTAAAAATATTTATCATTACACTTTTCAGCATTGAATTGTGTATTTATTTGAGTCTTTAAATGCAGAATTCGGATTAAAAAACTAATGCTCATCATAATAACAGGGTAATTATTTCCTGTAAGTTATAACTCCATTGAAAGCGGCGCTGGTCATTGGATCATGAGTGACCAGGGCTAATTAAAAATAAGAAGGCTTTAAATCCTCTTACAACTTGAAAAAAAAGAAAGTAAATTTTTGTTAGAGATTCTAAAATCAATGACATATTTCACAATCCCTGCTGAATCCTGAAATGATTCATTTTTATATAAATCTATATGCCGATATTATCATGGTTAATCAGTTCCGGAATGTGATAAGTGAATTCCACAAAGCAAGATTTTTTTATTATTGAGAAAATTTCATAGAGCAGGGAAAACTTGTGTTTTACACATGACTAGAGCGCTTTAGCCATGAAACACTACTGTGAGTCACCATTACATTTGAATGGCATGACAAGTAAGAGAAAGTAAGACATCATAGACATCAACAATATTATATTATTACTAGCTGTACCCGCAAAACATTTGCAGCACTTTTTAAAATACTAATAACTATGAATTAACCTCAACAATGTTTATATTTTACTTATAAATGTACCTTAAATAAATAAACTTTACTTTTAGGTGGTCCTGAAAGAAACTTTTTTATTAAAACTCATGC
Organism: Bulinus truncatus; assembly: GCA_021962125.1. Taxonomy (NCBI): domain Eukaryota; kingdom Metazoa; phylum Mollusca; class Gastropoda; family Planorbidae; genus Bulinus; species Bulinus truncatus. The sequence continues at coordinate 169,243 of JAGDYQ010000108.1, forward strand.
TAGCAAGCGAACTCAAGCTAATTGTAAAATTTTCATTAGCCCTGAAAAGGACTTTCAAGATTCAAAATATGGTAGTGGCCCTAAAAAGGACCGTTAAGACACAATAAATGGTAGTGGCCCTAATAAGGAACGTTAAATACAATAAAAGGTAATAGCCCTAAAAAGGACTGTTAAATACAATAAAAAAAGGTAATTGACCTACAATGGACCTTTTAGATAAAATAACTGGTGGTGGTTAATTACAGTTAAAATAAGTTTTTGTACAATTTCTACAATGTTACATTTTTTAAATTATGTACATAGGATTTTTTTATTGCATCAAGACCTCTTTATACACAGGATTTTTAGAATTTTTTCCTCCATAGACTTTGACAGAATCAAAACTCATTGTTTTATTGCTGTGGATAGATTACTGAAAGATTTAATGGAAAGTGATGCATTATTCGAAGGGAAAGTTATTTTGATGGGAGGAGGTTTCCGACAGCTTCTACCAGTTATTCTAAGAGCATCAAGGGATTATATAGTAGGGACCTGTATTAACCAAAGCCATCTGTGGTCCAAATTGAAAAAATTGAAATTATCTAAGAACATGAGAACAAAGTCAAATGAAAAAGAATTTGCAGATTCATGAAATATTCTCTGTTGCTTTCGCAATTTATTAGATTCCAAGTGCCTTTTTTTTGCCTCAGATGATTCATCTGCTCTGGATTTCCTGACTATCTTACAATTATTTTTAAGTAAATCTGACATATTACAATTTTATGCTTTTACACAATTTTATAGAAAATAGAAATCTTTGATGCAAAGAGAAATAGACTAATTTATTTGTTTGCAATGAAAAAACCCCAATAACTCTTACATAAAACTAATAGGCTTAACAGCACAGAAAGACTGTCAAAAAGCAATAATTATTACCAACCACCAATAAACTGAGTAGAACAGACAGACTGTCGAAAATTCTTTGTAATTACTATGAAAAATATAATTGCAGATGATATATTTTTGTTGAGTATATTAGGAGTAGATTTCCCTTAGTTATGCACAGAATCATATATAAAGATTTTTTTTATTTTAAATAAAACTGACTATAGTATAGAGATAATACTAAATTTTACATAATTTACAAAAAAGCCATAAACATGACATTAATCATCTAAAGATTTGCAAGGCTGCGTTGTCTTTGTTATATTTACTTGTTATTCACTGTTCGTGAATAATAATTATTACTACTAATACTACTATGATGTCGAGGATGTTATTGTTAACAACAGCGTTATGCAAAACGCAGCTAAAATCATTCTGATAATAAGAAAGACACCTTAAAAACATTAACTTACCTCATTATTTTATTAAAGTGGTCATATAGTTATATCATTTTACGGCCCTACTTTTTAAAAAAAATATTAACTGTTTTAAGCAAGATGCATATGTTCTCGACTGAAGGCCGGCATATTGTTTGGTTTATTTTGCTTTTTGAATAGCCTCCCTTAGGTTTGATCGGCAGGCTAGGTTATTTTTGGTTTCGGTCAGATCCGATAATTTCATGATTTTATTACAATTTAAAGATGTAATATGTTGTAGAAATACACAAAAACAAACCAAAAAATATTTAAACGGAGTTTTTTTACATTTTGGCATTTGGCTTTCACGTTTAAAAACCGCAGAATCAATTCAAAACTGTAGATTTTTAAAAAACATCTCTCGAATCGGTACGCTGGCAAGACGCCATTTTGAATTTTTGTTTTCCACTTTCGATTTAACGCACACTGGAAATGAATAATATGATATATGATGCATTTAATTATAAATGGGCTAGCCCTTTATAAAGACGTCTTATACGAATGCAATAGAGTGACGCTCTGAAAATTGCATATGTATGTATATATATTTATAAACTGAGTGGTTTAACTTGAAAGTTTGTAAGTTAAAAGAGTCATGAATAAAAGGACTTGAAAAACTCCCCCCCCCTTTTCCTGTTTCTTTTTTGGATCCGGTACTTATAATTAAGTCAATCTAGAATTAGTCTAAAAAGTAAATGCAAATTAACATATTAAGGTGAGTTATTGAACTTGTTTTTTTTTGTGTCCATTTTCATTACCAGAATGCTGACAATAAAATTTTTTTACTACAACTCAGTTTTTTTTTTATCTTATTAATATATACTTATTTATATTCCACTAAAAAGAAAGTCAATCTACAGAAAGAATATATAATATTTAAAATTGACATAAAGTTTTGTACTAGTGTGCAGAAAAATGTATTTTGAGTTTTAACCTATAATCTGTTTTCATACAGATTTATTTTTGGCTACTTTTATTAAAATGATGATGTAAGTTTCTCTTTTTGAGCGCTTTTACAAAACAACACACATTGCGAACTCATCCAAATATTGGACTTTGATTTATTATCACCACTAAAAAAAATTACGGAACATTTAATAATGTTACGAGACAAAATATCATATGAATATAATAATGTCTAATATACAATACAAGGAATCAGTTAACAAAGTAATAAATGCTGCATTATTTTATATTGCTAAAATGCCTTGCCACTTTATTATCAAAGCCATGTAAGATTGCTTTACAAGTAATCAATGCCTTTTTTTAATTCAATGGATTTCTTTCATCTCATTTTCTTCTTCTGTCATCCTTCTTGGTGGGGGGTGCGTTATGTTCATGGTTGTAATAGTTCAAAACTATTAAAGATACCTGTTCATTTTAACTGCAGCATGTAGTTATGTTCAAATCTGGTTTATGAATACCTTTTTTTTGTCAGGTGCTACTAGTATGAACATAGTTGCAGTGACCATCAAACAACTTAAAGGTACCAGTACATAACTCATCTTAGTCTCTTATTCTTGTTATCAATTGTACCTTTTACACAGGTTTGAATGCTTGTTATTTAGTTCAACTACCTACTGCCCAGTTAACAGGTTTAAAGTGTTAAATGAGCCACAAGCCATTCTTGGGTCTTTGTAGGCACTAGGCAGAAATGATGTCTGTTTCATGGAGCCCTAGGCAAAATCACCTGTGGGAGCTCTGTTGGCTGTTCTTAAATTATCTTCCCAATCGCATAAAAATTAGGGATGTTTCACTTATTATGACTTTATACAGATTTATGACGCGATATGTACTGACAGGGAATCTTTTGACTCTGTGTTGGCCTAGTTCAGCTATGTCTGAGATGAACTCACTGATCCACCATCAAAGGAATAATTGCTGTTGTTGGCTGTCTAATGGAACACTTTTTTTTTTAGAAAAAAATTATTTCATTTCCTTGTCTGCAGTCTCCACTGGAATCAACATTGCTGCCACACCTCCCAGCATACCCAAGAAAGCAAACACTGATATAGATACGTAAGCAGATACTTGGATTAACACCTGGGATAAAAAGAAAATGTGAATAAAAAATTTACAGTGCTAATTGTAAAATTATAATAAAAAAGGTATTTCAGTTTAAGCCAAAGATGTGAAATCAATGTGGTATTGATCGATATGATATTTTGGTTCAATCTCATTAAATCCTACACTTGGGGTGAATTTATTTGGCTTTTCTATGCATTAAATCAAACTTTAAATAGTAGTTGTTATTTTATCAACGCATTCAACTGTATTTTATTCTCAGCTTACATGTTGTTTTTTAACTCAAGCAGTAGGCTTAATGTCATATAAAAACAAATTTTCATAATTATAATTAAGTGAATGATTTGAAATACAATGTGTTTATTTATTTTTCTGACTTGACTTAATTTCTTGAGCTCCTTGCGGAGCAAAGGGCCTCTTCAACCACTCTCCAGCACAACTCTGTTTTGGGAGCCCTTTTTTCAATTTCCCCTATGTCTCTTTGCAGCTTTTCAGATTAAAAAATAAACAATTTATGAAGTCTCACCTGAGCTATAAATGGGGCAGCAATAATCCCTACCCTTGAGACACCACTGCACCAACCTAATCCTTTAGCCCTTATAGATGTGGGAAACAGCTGGAAGCAAAATAAGTTAAGTAAAAAAAAAATCATACAGTTGAACCTACGTACAAAAAGTTCAGATTGTAAAGAAAATTATTTGAAATTGATAATAGAAAAACCCAGGTTTTATCAACCTAGACATTTACAACTTTGTACTGTACACAAAATCTGGCTAAGAAATAACATCAGACTTTTATGTATCTTTTAAATAGCAGGGCCCCTAATGCATTTCAGGGCCCCTTTCAGTGCAGGGGTCCTGATTTGTACAGTAATCTGCTAAATAACTTTGCCATTGGTAGATGTATATGAACAGAGGGGCTCCAACCGTTGAAGATTGTTGGGGTCAAATCTTAGCCAGCGCTAGTCCTGTCTCTAGTGCCTGGCTGCACCAAGTTGTGACCAAGTTTAAGAGTATTCTGCTAATGCCCCCTCTAGGAGGTATGGCCGTGTCTTGCATCTCCTGACCCAGTGACCCCTGTTGTGACAGTTTTATGGGCCCCTTTTTTTTAACACACCCTCACCACAGCCAGTGCAGAGCTGGTCATAGCAGCATCAAAAGACAGCTGGAACCCATTACCTGAGCCATGACCCATCGGGCTCAGAACTCAGGCTCCAGTGAATGTAATCAGGATATTGCACCCCCATCATCTAAATATGGTTGTTTTTTTTTATTTTAATCACATAAGATTTACTAAAAAAAAAAAAAAAACAGCACAAACCTATATGTTCAATATTGCAGTATTCATTTTAAATGTGTCAACACCTGGGTTGCACATAACCAAGGCCTACCCGGGGTGGGGGGGGCTGCAGCCCACCCCCCATCCAAATTAATTCTAAAAATAAAATTTTATTATAAAATATACTTCTTTATCATTGTGTTCCAATTTTTTCTTATATAAAACTCTCCGCACAGCCCCCCCCCCAAACAAAATCCTGGGTAAGGCCTTGCACATAACATATCATTCTGCAAAATGCTTACCTCGGCTGAATATAAATAATTGCCCTGCGCCACACCATTGCCCAGAGCCCGAGAAACAAATAGTAATGCAACAAGTACCATCCTGAATCAGAAAAAAAAAATAACAATTAATATAATCACAACAAGAAGATATTAAGAATTAAGGTAAAAGAAAGGTGTTCGAGGGGCGGTCACCAGGCCCGTGGCCAGTTCAAAGTAAGCAGGGAGGCACCAATACCCAGCAAGGGGGCACCTTTACTTTTTCTTTATTTTTCCTCTTTTTCTTCTTTTTTAAGCGGGGGGGGGCGGCACTCCACACCTAGCGGGGGGGGGGGAGGGCACGTCCCCCCTATTGCCCCCCCCCTTGGCTACGGGGCTGGCGGTCACCCATCACATTTCCGCCTTGCTCTACATGAAGTGTATCAGTTAGTTTCGTTATCGTGATACATTTATATATACACTAATACTTTGGCTAAAAATGTGTAGCCATCAACCGTACAGGGTATCTACAGATTAAATTATGAAATTACCTGGGTGCGCATATGTTGCACAACAGTGTTACTACAGTGAATGCGAAGTACAGGCCAGTTTGTACTGTCTTTCTGCCAAAACGACTCATCAGAAACATCGATAGAAAAATTCCTTTTGATGGGGAAAAAATCTGGACACTTTAAAATGAGTTAAGCTGCACAGAAAAATTTAGCATCTTCTTTAACCAATTAAAGTGTTATTTCTTTTTTTTTTACATGTCAAGATGACAGTGACCTTAAACTAACTATCAGATTGTCATGACATTTGAATTTAAATGTCACGTTTTTTTTTATACTTTTAAATGTCACCTCCAACTGTGACTGACACAATGAATAATGATTTACGCTTTAAAAAAATTAATTAAATAAAGGTAATTTACCTGGCAATTCACTAAGGGAAGTAATCATAAAGTCAACGTAGTCGCCTTCAGATAGTGTCTCACAAAATGCCTCGCAAGTGTTAGCTCCCTTTGCAACTCCATTGCTAGAGCCTACATACAACAAGTGCCAGAAGTATTTTTTTAATAACAATTTCAATTGAATAATTCGTATTATTACATATCAATCTATATGTATATGAATGTAATCATTCTACAATCAACTTGTCAACTTGATTGAAGAAATATTACACAGTTTTTACACTGATACAATCTCAAATTCCATGAAAAATTGGAACCAAACATTAAGTCGGTCCTGGCTGTAAGCAGGGCCGCTTTATCATCTAGGCACAGTAGGCACTATGCCTAGGGCCTACGGACTTTTCAAGGGCCTACGAAAGCCAGAATGGCAAATAAGTGCCGGTGCATTCTTGAAAAATATTTAAAAAATTAAATCGGGGAGGGCCTACGACTTTGAAAGTGCCTAGGGCCTACGACGACCTTAAAACGGCCCTGGCTGTGAGAGATAGTCTTTCTTAATTCGGTGCCTAGAGTGCCTGTGTGTGACAGTGCTGTAACTAGAGTGGCTGGGGATTAAACCTTTATATAACTGTGCCAAGCTGTACAAACACGTTTAGACAGACAATATAAACAAGCAATTTAAGCCTGTTCCATACTGGACACAGGACGTGTTAGCGCATTTTCGTGTATGTATCAGTACATATGCTATATTTCAGTAAACATTTGTCAATTTTGGAAATGTTTATAAATTCAATTGTGTAATGCATATATCTGAAAAAAGATATTAAAAAGACGTTTCTTTATATTTGAAAAAAAAATATTTTCTCTTAAATCTAACTACAAGTGGTTTGTGGTCACTGCAATAGGACTCATAATTGAAACATTCTAAATTGTAGTTATTTAATCGTCCGAAAACTCCGTCAATTGTTGTTTGATAAATTGTTGTTGCCAATCTTGGTGAAAGTAGTTGAAGTTTGATTCGAAGAAATTTTCAATTTCTGCCCCGGGCTCTTTGAAATCTTGATTGAAGTCCCAACAAATGATGACTTTTGGTTGATTGAACTGTGCTGCAAAGTTGTCATTGATTATGGGTTTTATAAAAAGTAAGGGAAGTAAGTCATGTTGAATAACTGTTACAAAAATAAATAATGATTTCGCCCCTTTGTTTAGCTTATAATCTATATATAATATATAAGCCCCTTAGGAGCCCTGAAGCCCGGCCCTGAGAGGTCCTATCGCGAAATGAACTTTTGATGTACACTTGGCAGGCCAAGACCTTCAAATATATATATATATATATCATGGGTCTAGGACTTATGGTTGCTGAGATATAGTGGGTTCTTTTATTAATATATCTTATATAGTACAAATCGGAATTTTATAAGCCCCCTTTTACGGCCCTCAGAGGTCAGATCGCGAAATGGAGAAAAGTCATTTCTTGGCAGGCGAAGACCTACGAAATGATATATACATCATGGGTCTAGGACTTATGGTTGTTGAGATCTAGGGTGATGACAGACAGACAGACAGACAAAACGGGGACAATAGAGCATTTTTTTTCGAAAATGCTCTAAAAATCAGTAAGTTGATACACTCACCATGGCAACCGTCGTCATGTTCAAACAAACTCGTAGTTAAGATGGAAGTACCGTAGTATGCCGTATTGCCACTGACCCTGTACAAAATCGGGAATGGAAAAAAAATAAATAATCAAATTACACAATCAGCAGTTTTAAAAGTAAAAACAAAACTGATGCAAAATGTATTTGTATAGAGAAACCAGAGCCGATCTTATGTTATTGTTTGTTTGTTTTTTGTTTGTTTTGTTTGTTTTTGTTTGTTTTAAAAAAGAGGATGGTCTGAGACAAAGATATACATTTCTTATATATCTATGTGTGGTCTGAGACAAAGCTAAAGGGACTCTTTGCAAAGCGCAACGCTTAAAATTTTTTGACTCTGATCCAAGCCCGTAGCGTGCGGGGGGGGGGTCAGGGGGGCCGGGCCCCCCCTACGTTTTCTCTACTTAGTAAAATTTATTTCCTGTCCCCCCCCCCTGCTATTGCCTGGCCCATGCTGTAGAATTTTCACGCTACGGGGCTGCTCTGATACTCTTTAATAACAGGAACCCCTCTGACTCCACCGTCCAATTCATATTGTTCACATTAAGTAATGGCGAAATAAAAAAAACCTAACAGAGAGCCCCCCCCCCCATCCCAATAAGCATAAGAACTTCTCCTGACTAACTGCAGCCGTTGACTTACGACATAATGGCAGCCATGATGGTAATTCTCAAATACTCTGGAAGGAACAAGTCCCTCCACTGTGTCGCCTCGTGCTGGCCCTAGATGGAAAGAGGAAGAGGGGGGGAGGGGGGGGAGTTGAAATAAAAAACAAATAGTATCAATAGTTTCGGACGTTCTTTTTTTAAGGTGTCTGTGTGTTTGTGTGTCTGTGTTTGTGTGTCTGTGTTTGTGTATGTGTGTGTGTCTGTGTTTGTGTGTGTGTGTGTGTGTGTGTGTGCGTCAGTCCGTTGTGTCTATGTGAGTGTCAAAGTGTGTTTGTCTTTTTTTTTTTTGTGAGCAAATCTGTTCTAATTCTATCCGATGCCCTAGACCAGTGATCGGCAAACTTATCAGCCAAAGAGCCAAATATGAACATTACAACAATTTAAAAAAAAAATTGGGAGCCAACTCTGCTTGTTTAGTAAATTTTTATTACACTAAATAAGTTGTATATTAAATAAAACTAAATGCCAGAGCCGCACTTAAGGAGACAAATAGCCACATGCGGCTCCGGAGCCGCACTTTGCCGACCACTGTCCTACACAAAGACTTTTAGAGATATTTTTGGTGGAACCAGCGGCTCTAGATTACCCCTGGGACTTTAGCCGCTATGAGAGGGGGGTTATTGTTTTAGTAGGGCCCCCTTTAAATATGCTCAGGTAGGATCCCCGACTAGTTAACGACGTCACGTATTGATTTGGAAGCTAAGGATGAAATCTCAGTAGGAGAATGTGTGTCTTCATCTGCACATTTTATGGATTATATTCTACAACTTTTCCTTAAGAGAAACGGAACGAAGTTGTCAATGTTTTTAGTTAATCACTCACCTTTACTGAGCTGTCGATGAGTACACCATCGGGCAAAAGCCTGTCATTTTCTTTCGCCATCTTCTTCAGAACTTTCATGGCGTCTGCTGTGTAACCATGTGACACGTAGAACCTTGGGCTCTCTGGGAGTGCCTGGCTCCAAATTAAAAAGATGTCTATGCAGACTTATATAAAAAGATGTCTATGCAGACTTATATAAAAAGATGTCTATGCAGACTTATATAAAAAGATGTCTATGCAGACTTATATAAAAAGATGTCTATGCAGACTTATATAAAAAGATGTCTATGCAGAATTATATAAAATATGTCTATGAAGACTTAAATATAAAAAGTATTTTTTTTATTGAAGAAAGTGGGGTAATTGTTTACAACAGTCCGCCCCACCCCCCTGAAGATAAAGGATTCTTTCATATCTAAATGCGTGGGTCTTAATGTGTATCAAATGTTGTCCCCGCGGTGATCAGCACTTACCTTCAGTGGCGTAGCGAGCTTAAGTCGAGCCTGGGGAACAATATCTTTTTAGAACCTTCCCCCATTCGAAAACCATATAATATTATATGTAAAATATACCATTCGACGCCGTTTTGTGAGTAGTGCCCGGGGCATGATGCCCCCTGCCCACCCCTCGCTACGCCAATGCTTACCTTTGCAGAACTAAATAAACGTATTATGAAACGTTGAAAATATTTTACCCACCTTGAATGTCAATAAGAAGGCGAACAAAGGAGCAGACGACAGACCCAGCAGCCATCGCCAGCCGAGGGTGGGCATGACAAGGAGAGCGAGGGTCGACTGAAGAATGGCGCCCACCGCCCACATAATCTGTCCACATGTTACGATCAAAATTGAAACAGTTGTTATCAAATATAAAATATGGTAACTAGCACAATAAAAAGTATTAGCGTCATTTGATCAAAGGAATATTTAAAACTGGCAGTATGCATTAAAAAAATTTTTTTTTAATCAAAATTGAAATTGCAATGCAAGTTAAATATAAAATATGGTAACTGTCAAAGAACTTTGTTCATGCCTTTTGAATATTTTGATTAAAGAGTTATTCTTTGCACAAGACTTACAGCAATGGCTAGCATGCAGGAACCACGTGATTTTGTAGGTAAAAATTCACTATAATACGTCATCCTGGATGAACAAGAAAGTAGAGAACAATACAGACTTTTCAGGCCCCTGTTCGGATAAGTTATTTATCTTCTATATCATAATATCCCCTACTAGGAAGGGTTTTTTTTTTTTGTATGAAGTCCCTGTAAGGATAAGGTGAAATCTCTTAGATCCTGTAAACCACTAATGGGACGGTTTTGCAGTGCCCTTCTTTCATCCCCACCATAGCCGGATAGTACAATGGCCATGGAGGCACCACGAGAGACATGGTGAGGACTTTAGCCATGACCTGAAATATCCATCGGTCCTCACCGAAGATCGAACCAGGCACCCTCAGGTCGACAGTCGAGCGCTTTACCGCACGACCATCCGTCCGCGCTAAGGGTATTTGTAGCGCCCTTCTTTCGTACCGTAGCCGAGGGTGTAAAGATTATAGAGACACCACGGGAGGCGTATGAAGTAAAAGATATACCATACTGCCAGTGGCGTCACTAGGGAGGTGCGGGGATGCGGGCTGCACCAAGTGACACCTGAATGGGGGGGTGACACCAAAATAAACAATCATAAATTTCATAGCAAAAAGAAATCGGTCTAAAAGGCTTTTCATAGTTAGAACACAGGGTGCCACCATACAGAGCGTCTGGAGCTTAAAAAAAAAAGTAAAGTTCCCTTAACCCTAACGGGTCATCGGGACAGATGAAGTGTAGAATTCATCTGTTTCCATAACCTCGGCATATGAAGGGGTTGTGTGGTTAGCACAACGCCCAGCCGCCTTTACTCCCCCAACTTAAAGTCAGGTACCCATTTAAAGCTGGGTGGACTTGGGGACTATCACCAGGACCTGAAAAAATCCCAAGATTCGAACCCGGGACCCTCCGGTCGACAGTCGAGCGCTCTACACCGCACGACCACCCGTCCCCACAATCTGGAGCTTAGGTATACGAATATAATTCAAAAAAGGACGCATGTTGTCACGTGGATTCATGACATTGGAGACGTAGTTTACAAACTCAGTTGAATGAAAGGTATATACATCTTTCTGAAATACAGTCAGTAATACCATCGTTTTTATCGCTAAAGTATTTTAAAGTAAATCCTCTACGGTGCAGGAAAATTCAAAATATATACCATTGCTCATGGTGGGAGTCTTGAGGAGATGAAACACTGAATTTTCCACACCGGGTGACACACCAACCATAATGACGCCACTGCATACTGCCCACCGACAGACTTTACTATAAGTTTTGGTCCACACACTTCTATTATCAAAGCTCGTAACATCAAAGAAGCACAATTAGCTCGCATAGCAGAGAAGAAGGAAGGGGGGGAGGGTTGAACCTGCATCATTGGATGTCAGCCACCGTTGTGCCTTACACAATTTTCGCTAAACAGCGGTAAGTACATAAATAACCAGTTCCTAATGGGTTAACCAAGCTCTAGCAGGGGAAATCACTTACGCCTGTGGAGAACCACCAAGGCCGCAACCCACGGTGAAACGAAGGGCCAGAACCCAGTAGTAGCTGGGAGACAGGGAGCTCAGGATTCCGAAGTAGCCGGAGAAAGCGGCAAACATCAACAGAATCTGGAGACAGAAGATAACCAACTGTGACGTGTGTATATGTAATATGCTATGAAGTCATAACGATGGGATGTGGAGGGGAGGGGGTGAACATTGAAGTAACCTTACTGGAGGGTAGGGCAACTTTTAACAATCAAATGAGGGGTATAAAATGTGGTAAATTTTGCAAGCAAGATAAGTAGACAATTTCAATAACTTTTACCGGCTTTCTTCCATATTTGTCTGCAAGGATCCCCCAAACATTGGCCGACAGACACATACCAACAAAAACCGACTGAAATAATTGCACACGAAATAAATCATTAGACATTGTATAAGGGGGCCATCGTTGTAAAAAAGGCACCCCCCCCCTTAACTGTACAAACGTTTGTGCCAAATTTGATACTTATAGTGATCCAGCCCCGTAGGGTGAAAATTCTACAGGAGGGGCCAGGCATTCTACAGCAGGGGCCAGGCAATAGCTACGGGCCTGTAGTGATCCATCACTAACTCCATTAAGTATTACCAATAGGCCTATAACTAGATAAAGTAAAGAATCGGCATCTTTGAGAATTTAATGATTATATCTTGTGTTAAATTGGATATATCCCGTCCCCATGAGCTCCGCTGCAGTTCTCCAGCCAAACACACGATGAGCTAATTGAGGTCCAATGTATTATACTGATAGGATGCGATCAAAAAACTGAAAATTGTGTAGAAATTTCATGAAAGCCGAGGGATGAATTTGAGATAATAAAAAATAAATTACGTTACCTTCATAGATTTTATTTATTTACAAATTATTTTTAAATGCAAACAAAAAATATACACGTGTAAACAGGTTTTTTTGCTTCAAAATTAATTATTTTCTATTTTGTGTGATTAAAAATTATAACGTAGTGATTAATTTTACGAGAGCGAAAAAAATGCCTTCACCTCTTTAAAACAGGGTAGGCAACTCTAGAACTATTGACAATTTTCGCAACCACAATTACAAAATTACATATACATGTATATATAAGAAAGTGTTTATGTCAAACAGGGCAAAATGTACAGGAATTTAAAAAAAATATTTCACTTGAGATGTTTGATTAAAATGATAATAAATAAATAATTATTATAAAAGTCAACGTGTACAAAATATGAAAACAGATAAAAGGGAATTATGAGGATTATTGTGTGTGTGTGTGTGTGTGTGTGTGTGTGTGTGTGTGTGTGTGTGTGTGTGAATGAGTGTGGTGAGTGTGTGCGTGTGTGTATGTGTGTATACACATGTGGAACAGTTATGTCACTAAGTGCCTTCTTCAGATTAAAAAGAAAATTAAGTTTCTTTTCTAATTCATCTATCTTAAAATATTTACAACCGTGGTCAGTAAAGCCTCCTCAAGACTGGTCAGCTGGAAGTGGCACTTTAGTATGGGTGCCAGGATGGACATCAGCATCAGCTCCATGGCATCGGCCATCTGGTCAGTGAAACAAAAACAAGGGTATGTATATCTAGGTCAGGGAGAGTTTGCATTGCAGGTGATGGTCATGGTGGCCTTAACGGCACTTAGGGCTCCAGTGCAAACCATTATTGTTTGGAGGACCTTGCCACAGCCTATTTAAATAATTGAATACCCCCCCACCCCCGCGCCCGACCGTTTGAACAACGGGTAAGTGCCCGGATTAGTCTATGCAGTAAGAAAGCCACAGTGGCTAACTAGACACCATGTGCACAATTCAAAGCTATAAACATAATCTTATCGGATAAGTGTCATTGGCACTACACTCCATGATTATTTTGGTACCGTATGATGATGGGGGGGGGGGGGGGAGAAGTGGGGAGAAGGAGGGGGGGTTAAGGTAAAACAGACCCGTAGCGTGAAAATTCTACAGCAGGGGCCAGGCATAATACAGTTGGGGCCAGACAATAGCAAGGGGGCGGGGGGCAGGTAATACATTTTACTAAGTAGAACAAATAAGCAGAGGGAGCCAGACAAAACGCAGGGGGGGGCGTCCCCCTGACACCCCCCCCGCACGCTACGGGCCTGAGGGTAAAGTCACACATTGTGTCACACCGTTACAGAATTTAATTAGCAGAAAGTCGTGTATTATGAAACTATCTAAATTGTTATTTTTTATGATCAAAATCGCACCTCACCCCCCCCCGACCTCCCACCTTCGAGTGTCGTTCTTAACAAATTGTGGGCCCCCTCCAATGTTATAGTTATTTTTCTCGGTGATTCTAAAGTCCCCGGGGGGGCTCTTCCTCACCGCGCCCCGTCTAACGGAGCCAGTAATTCCCCCCAATTACCGTGTAATTAATACCCAGGAATAAACATACATGGGGGGCGCATGATGCTTAAAACGACCCATTAAGCATAACGTGTCCCCCATGTGTTGAATCATACATGCATTATTAACATCAGATATGTATTCAATATATTATTTAAATTTCATAGCGGGGCCCAGAAGTCTTTGTTTCACAGGGCTCAGAAATTCCTCATGGCGGTCCGTTTCCCCGTAATCTACTGGTAAGTAATCTTATTCATTTACAACAGTGTTTCCCGAACTTTCGACATATGTGTACCCTTCCCCCCCCCCTTTATTATTTTCGTAATACTGTGTGCCAGGGGCGCCGAAAGCCAACAAGGGCCCCAGGGCGGGACATCATTGCGGGCCCCTTAATAAATAATGAGTTTGAAAAAAATTGACATGGTCGGGGCGGTCGGGCCTCCTTACAGATGCGGGCCCCCTGGCAATGTCCCCCCCCCCCTGAACCCCCCTCTCGGTGTGCCTGCTGTGTACCCCTAGTAAAAAAAAAACCATTTGCACATTTTGTTTTTGACAGTCATGGTTTCCCCTAATTTCATTGTTTACGCTTTTACCCGTGAATGTTTACCCCCAAGTGTTCTCAGCCCGGTGCGGCGCGCACACCCCGACAGAATCTTGGCAAACCCCCCTGGGGTACGAGTACCACACTTTGGGAAACACTGACTTACAACGTCATTGAAACCTCTGTGTCAATGTGACCTTGCCTTCATTTAACTAGACCAGACTTTTCAAAACTCGTTTTCACCCTTTGACCTGTTCAGACAAATAGGCATTTAAGAAGTTTAAGAATGACCAACCTTAAAAAATGCTAAGTACTTACATAACAGAGTCCAGCCAGTGCTGATATTTTCATCTGAAATCGACCAAACCCTAAAGTGTCCAGGGCTGTTTGAACCGAGTATGTATTGACTGACATATGCAGTGGAGAGATAAAAAAAAATAATAATAAGCGATTCAGTTTTAAAAAAGACAGTCATGACGACAAATGACAGAGATCACGCTATGCAATGACATACTGTGCCATGAGAATAGACACAACATATCACATACATGAGAATAGACACAACATATCACATACATGAGAATAGATTTGACACAACAAATCACAATGTCTGAATACACTGTTGGCGGGTAGACAAAAACAATGCACTAGCGGTAAAGAAATCATTGTTAAAGGTGAAAGGTAAACCCGGTGTCAGGAGGGGGGGGGTATTCAAAGCTTACAAGGCATAGCCCTCCTCCCCCCACACACACACATAAATAAAAGGGGCCCCAAAACCTGACATCTTTTGAGGTCGTACGTGGTGTTATTTTTAAACTGGAGTGTTGACTCTTTGCTATACATAAGTGGTTGTTTTTTTTTTTTATTTGAATTTCGGACAAGCGGACCCAAAAAGGTTCGTCCCCAATGTCATAGTGGCTTTCAAAATTAGCTCAGCATGTGTCTCCGTCCCCCCCCTTCCCCGCACCTAATAGTTATCCTTACCAGCCTAGCAGTCATCACAATGAAGCAGGGGCGGCGAGAGCCAACAAGGGCCCCAGGGCAGGACATCATTGCGGGCCCCCTTAATAAACAATGAGTCGTGAAAAAATTGACATGGTCGGGGCGGCCGGGCCCCCTTACAGATGCGGGCCCCCTTGCAATGACCCTCCCTGACCCCCCCCCTCTCGGCGTGCCTGTTGACCCCTCCCCCCTTCCCATTAACGTGTCAACACCGTTAATTCCCCAGTATATTTTATATTTATTTCGTTGTTATTTTTGTTTAATTGCTTGTATGTTTTTATCAATTACTATATTATCTTTTCACTAATTTTTGCTCTCCTTTTTTTTATACTCAGCTCAATAATTCAAGTTCATTGATTTTAGTGTTTATTCCATTGGAAAAAGAAAATGTGCCTAAATTATTATTTTGTTATTTTTATTTTATTTCAGAACTTTCTATTCCTTTATTATAGTTAAATAGCTTGTGGTGAAGCTCTTCGAAAACGCGCTGAGTACATGTATAAAAATTAATACAATAACTAGTACAGCTATTTCACATACTTCCTTGACCTTGTTTGACGTCATCGTTCAGCAGACCAGTCTCTTCCACAATAGCTTCGTAATTTTTGTGTGAACCGCTATGTCCCAGGTCGAGTTTATTCTGTTTGTTCATGGTCAGATAACTCTTGCGTTATATGCACATCACTTTATTGTATTTTTTTGTAATTATGTCCCTTGGAATCAAACCTCAAACATGACTGTGTTAAAGAAACATCATTATGGGTATTACAATTACATAAGCGCTTTTCTTTTAAATTTTAAAATTCCTATAGGCAATGCTACCCTTAAAACAGTTTTCGGACCGTCTTAAAAGGCAATATGGGAAACCGGGTTACCTAGGGGCTGGGGCCACCTTATCTTATTCTAAGGTCAATATAATCGTGTAGCCAGGACCGACCTTACGAATTGCGGGCCCAGAGCCGAACAAAGGGATTTTGGGTCCGGGGGGCTTGGCCTCTTTGGGTGGGTGGGGGGCCCTACATTTTGACATTCGACAGCATGACATGAGATAATGTACTTAATATTTAATGTAAAAAAAACATTTTTGGGGGGGCTCAAGCTGGGGCCCGGGGGGACTTTCGAATTGGGACCCCCCCCTAATTTAACGGATGCTTGCGAGGCCTCTCTTTTAATTTTTTTTCCAATAACAAATATTACTATTAATATAAATGTAAATTGCGGGGCCCCTTGCCAGGCGCTGGGGCCCAATAAGGAGCAATCGGTCAAATGGGTATAAGACCGGCCCTGCGTGTGGCCTCTGGCAAGGGGGGGTCTGAGTACTTATCAGGGCCATTGTTTGTTGATTTATGTATCTATCTATCTGTCTAGCTGTAATATATATATATATAAGACGATAAAAATAGTTCATCTGTCTGTCTATATGTCTGTCTATCTATGTTATTATATGTTATATCAATATAACAGCTGGCTTCGTATCGCAAGTCACAAAATATATATAATATTTTTTAAAAATTACTTAGTTAATAAAGAATGTTACAGCAGTGTGAGACTGCCATTTAACAATACTTTTATTTTAAAACAATGAATATGCTAAACTCATTATATTTTATGATCTTTACTTATACAAATATACACACAAAGACACGAGTATGCAAACATACATACATACTTGCATACATACATTCATACATACAAACAAACAAACAAACAAAAACACACACATACACACTTACATACATACATACATACATACATACATACATACATACATACATACATACATGCATACATGCATACATACATACATACACACATACATACATACATACATGCATGCATACATACGTTAGACATGGTATATTTGATGTAATGAAATGTAGACTAGTTAACTTACGTTATCTCCATGGCATATATTGCTTCACAACAGAAAAAGTCCTCATCGTTCTAAACACAATAACACCCATATACAACCTAAAGATTCGTCGCAAGTAAAGAGATGTCACAGCTTCCCGCTATTATTTTCATTTGAAACACCAACAAAAAAAAATTGAATGCGATAGACTTATAATTCAGTGATCTATTCACAATACACTGGAGTATCAGAGCGCTGAATGATGATGACCCGTTTTAGTTATAATATGTTCTTCTGAATGCAAATATAATAAGTGTGTCAAATGAACTGTTATCAGTGTGTTTGTTTAGTATGATATTTACAACTGCACCGTGACCACCCATGGACTAGATAGCGATTATGATTCGTGTGTATGTGTGTGTGTGTGTGTGTTTGTTTGTGTGTGGTTTATACTGTGTGTTTCACGGCACTTTCTTTGTTATGCACTTACTTAAACAGTTGTCCCCGTTTTGTCTGTCTGTCATCACCCTAGATCTCAACAACCATAAGTCCTAGACCCATGATGTATATATCATTTTGTAGTTCTTGGCCTGCCAAGAAATGACTTTTTTCCATTTCGCGATCTGACCTCTAAGGGCCGTTAAAGGGGGCTTAGTACCGTTTTTTGCTATATAAGCTATATTAATAAAGAGCGCCTATATCTCAACAACCATAAGTCCTAGACTCATGATGTATATATCATTTTGTAGGTCTTGGCCTGCCAAGTGTACATCAAAAGTTAATTTCGCGATAGGACCTCTGAGGGCCGGGCTTCAGGGCTCCTAAGGGGCTTATATATTATATATACACCTTGTACGTTCAATAACCCATTCATTTGGTGCGAAATACTGCAGCACGTAGTTTCACCAAGATTTATTAAGAAACTCATCAAATGAAATAGTAAGCTTGTGTTCTGAGTTTAATTGAAAGTATCAGAGCTATGCAACAATTGACGGAGTTTTCGGACGATTAAATGACTATAATTTCGAATGTTTTCAGTTATGAGTCCTATTTCAGTAACCACAAACCACTTGTAGTTAGATTTAAGAGAAAATAATTTTTTTTTCAGATATAAAGAAACGCCTTTATAATATTTTTTTAACAGATATATGCATTACACAATTGAATTTATAAACATTTCCAAAATTTACAAATATTTACTGAAAGCTAACATAAGTACTGATACATAACATGAAAATGCGCTAACACGTCCTGTGTCCAGAATGGAACAGGCTTAATTGCTTGTTTTTTTTTTTTGTTGTTGTTGTGTTCAAAATGTATTTCGCTTATGTGTGTGCGCGCGTGTGTATGTGTGTGCGGGCGTATGCTTGTCTACAGCATTTGAATACTTAGGGCCGATTCCGCTTCTTTATTTGTCGTAAGCAGAACCGCCCCAATGAGATGAAACCCTATACTTTGTCGTGTGGGGGCCCGAACCTTTAGCTTGGCAGGAAAAGGGAAATAGGGGGCCAGAGTCTGTCAGGGGCCCAAGATTATTTTCTGGCTGGGTCCCAATCAAACGATAGAAATTCTAAGTTTTTTTTTGTCTTTAAGTTGCCATGCGTTTTTGTAGGCAATGTGCATTGACATATGAGCCTATGTATGGAGCAGGATGACCCCAATTTTGGTATCCAAAGGCCCGCTAGGGTTAAGGGAACTTTACTATATTTAGACTGATGACCCACAAAGCCGGTGTTATGCATTTGAGGGCCCTGTAGCATCATATTAATAGGAATGTGTACTGTAAAGAAGGGGGTGGCGTTTGGCAGTGGCAGTGGGAGGGGCCCTATGATACCCCTATGTGATAGTCTAATTTGATAACCCATATAACAATGGCTTGACTTACCTATATTCTGCCTACCACACCCACATCGCAACTGGTGGGAACAAAGAAAAATAATCTCATTGGTTAAAACATGTCACGTGCACTGGAAACGTGAGGCGAATGATCCACGTGTAGTAAGAGGCATGGTGGCATGTATTGAGGTGCAAGAAATGCTTTAAAAGATGAAGGCACGAAATTCAAAACTGTTTGATCCACATATTATTTATACATTTTAAATCTAATCTCTGGTTTTGCTTTAGTCGATACTAAACGTCTATACGACAAGGGTGGCAGCCAGCCCCGTAGCGTGAAAATTCTACAACAGGGGCCAGGCATTCTACAGCTGGGGCCAGGCAATAGCGGGGGGGGGCAGGTAATACATTCTACTAAGTAAAGCAAATAAGCAGAGGGGACCAGACAAAACGCAGGGAGGGGCGGCGTCCCTGCCCCCCTCCCCCCCGCACGCTACGGGCCTGGTGGTAGCATATATTTCTATTGGTGGTTGTGATGAGTATTGCATAACGCAAATTTATTTTTGATTAATTTTGGTGGTGTGCAACTTTGGAAAGAAATGTACATTTGTGTGCGCAACATTGCGGTATGTAATAGGCAGACGTAGAGTGAACGCTAGATATATAGATAGATGCATTGATAGTTGTATAGATAGATGTATAGATAGATGTATAGATGTATAGATGTATAGATGTATAGATGTATAGATAGATAGATAGATAGATAGATAGATAGATAGATAGATAGATAGATAGATAGATAGATAGATAGATAGATAGATAGATAGATAGATAGATAGATAGATAGATAGATAGATAGATAGATAGATAGATAGATAGATAGATAGATAGATAGATAGATAGATAGATAGATAGATAGATAGATAGATAGATAGATAGATAGATAGATAGATAGATAGATAGATAGATAGATAGATAGATAGATAGATAGATAGATAGATAGATAGATCGGATGGATAGTTCTTATTAGGGATGTGACGAAGTTCGAATTCGAATCCGACGACATTCGAACTTCAACGTTTTTTGAGCAAATTCGAATCCGGCGGATTTTTAAAAAAAAATCCGTCGGATTCGAATTTGAAAAATTACCGTTTTCAGATCAAACACGGCCGTAGAAATCGTAACTAAAATTTAAAAACCTAGAGACTTTCGAAAACCCGAAATAAAGAAAACAGATAAAACTAAACTCTTGGACCGTTACTCAGCTGTCCATAGATTAGACGTCGTGTTTGGTCATGAACGTATTTTAGATACACCCCTCACGCCAAACACTGTTTTCATCCGAGCTTTCTAAACCTCGGAATGGATATGTGGATTGGAATGGCGGAGTGGATGTGTAGATTGGAATGGCGAAAAGCTGGTTATGTGTGACCAATTGGAGTGAGTTCGAATGACATTTGGAATAATTTGAAATGAGTTGGAAGAATGACTTTTGGAATGAGTTAAAATGACATTTGGAATGATTTGGAATGCCATTCTGAATGATTTGGAATGTTTTTGTATGAATTGGAATTACAATTGGAACGATTTGGAATGATTTGGAATGACGTTTGAAATGATTTGAAAGATTTGGACTGACACCTTGGTATACTCCCTTTTAGCCAAGTGTTGACCCAAATCCGAATCCGCATTCGAATCCGACGGATTTAAGTTTGCCAAATTCGAATCCGATGGATGCTTTCTGTGACTGTGGTGTGGACTCCAAAAATGAGAGAGGCGGGGGGTGCATGAACTCGTATACTCAACAAGACCTGGTCCCCCCTGCAAAATAGTTTTGCACTTTTGTTGTTTTGCAAGCTACCTATCCCATTTTGCATCCCCTCGCTGATACGAGGATAGATTTCGGTTTAACCGCCGGAACTTTTGATGTTTTAGCTCATGATAGATGAGTTAGGCAGGCCCGTAGTCAGGTCAAAGTAAGCAGGGAGGCACCAATACCCAGCAAGGGGGCGCCTTTATTTTTCTTTATTTTAACCCTTTTTCTTCTTTTTTAAGCGGGGGGGGGGCACTCCACACCTAGCGGGGGGGGGGCACGACCCCCCAGTGCCCCCTGGCTACGGGGCTGGAGTTAGGGCAACCGTTTCATTTATAAAATGGTTCCTTAATAGCTGGATGAATTTAATTAAGATCTTTAAAAAAAACCAGAGATACGATATAGTAAGCAGGGCCGGCCTTACGAATTGTGGTGCCCAATTTAACAGATGCTTTCGAGGCCCCTTTTCTAATATTTAAAAGCCTGTGACAAGAGCCATGACTGATAGAGATATGCTAAATATAAGTTGTGGGTCCCCTGCCAGGCGCGGGGCCCAATTTGAAGCAATCGGTTAAATTGGCCTTAGGCCGGCCCTGATAGTCCAAGTGCCCCTCGCCTCTTCTCCCCTGTAATAATCAATATAAATACGGAAGTGTCCGTTTCTAGCATTGGTTTATTTATATATAGATCAGTGAAGACTAGACTATATTATGCGCATGCGTAGAATTAGTCATGGATAACTCGGAAATAGATGTACAGCTATCGCTTCCGACTTATTCCTCCCCTCACAAATTATCGATAGAATAAAAACATATACACGGTAATCAATAACACTAAGAGCTGAGATGGCTCGAGAATACGATCATCTATTTAAACTTCTAATAATAGGTGATAGTGGTAAGTAATGTAAATCACCACTTTAATAACAATAAAGTAAGTCTGTGTGTCACTGTTTGTTGGGAAATATTGAAAATACATTGAATACAAAACAATTGATAAATGCTTGAAATGCTGTGTATGTCTTGTTGTCAGTTAGTATAATTTAATACTGAAAATAAACTAATTATAGTAATTATGAGCGTGATATTAACTTAATGCATTTTGTCTTCGGAATCCAAAAGGTATATAAGCTTTATTGAGCTTATGACCACTGTACTTATACTATAAATTTAATTAAACTTTAATTTAAAGTAGTAACTAAGTCTTAAAACCATCTATCCTTGAAAATTAGATTTACACAGTTCTAACTCATAGGCATGCCATAGCTGTTTAACTTTTGGATCCCTAACGGGATGGTTGCTAGCAGAATCATTACATTTTAGACTATTGACAAATAGTATTGTACTATTGTGGTAAGAATTGTTCTTAGATATTTTAGGGCCTAGGCAAAGTTACATTAAGGGCCCTCAGCAAAACACATTCAAGGTTCCTTCTTGCAAATATTGGTCCCTCTAATAATCTTTAAAAGTGTTGCTCGATCTAAAACCCAAACTGCTAAGCTATTTTAACCTGGGGCCCCTGAAAAATTCCCAATGCCAGGGTCCCCACCATATAAAGCTGGCTAGTCTGCTATCCATAGAAAACTCTGTTCACCCCCACCCCCTCCATCGTCAGAAGGATGTTGGAGCCCTTATGTCTCATTTTTTTTATGATTACACAATAAACATATCGGTCATAATTCTTCAGAAAAATGTATTAGCATAAGCTCTTTATAATTATTGGTATCCGTTTATCATGTAATATTTGTACATGTTATTTCAGAGACATTTGTACTTGCTGGCATCCCTTTCATCAATCAGGAGGCCTGGGCAGTTATCTCCTTTCCCTATCCCTAAAAACAATCTTAAAACTTACAAGATATTTTTTTCTAGTTTCCTCTAGTGAAATCATTCTTCCCTTTTCATATCAAATCAATGTTGCAGATAGCTTCATTTTTTCCTAAGTTTTAATATTAATTACAATTATGTTTCATTCTAGTTGTTTTCTATTTTTTTGATATATAGGTGTAGGAAAAAGCAGTTTATTATTACGTTTTGCTGATAATGTTTTTTCAGGTTGGTAACTTTTCACTCACACTTTTATCACAAAAAAAATTACATTATAAATAATAAATACTTTTATGTTTTGTCATAATAAGGAAACAGTATTTTATTGTATTTATTTAATTTTTATTTACCTTTAATTTCTTGAATGCGGTCAGGAAATAAATAATTGTACATTATACATTGTTTTAAATATTTTATTTTAAGCTGTAAATTGAAAAAAAAAATGAATTAAGCAACATTTATCTTCATGAATTAAAATAAATCATCTTTATCTAGGTAGAGAAATGTCTTTTATTGTAAAGAAATTGTTCTGCATCGTGTAAATAATTTATCTTTTACTTCTTGAATACAGGAACATATATTACAACTATCGGAGTAGATTTCAAAATACGCACAATTGAAGTGAATGGGGAGCGAGTCAAGCTTCAGATTTGGGATACTGCTGGCCAAGAACGCTTTAGAACAATCACATCTACGTAAGTTGAGATAAAATGCTTATTTTTTAAATTACAGAATATTGAAGAGACCCTGATTGCTTGATCTTTTTCTTTTAGCTGCCATAAAGAGTCCCTTAAATTTTCTTATTTCTAAAGTAAACTTGCTTGTTAAAGATCATTGCAAGTAAACTTATTCAGATCACCTTATTTTGACAATCAAAATGATTTTGTGACGTATCTTTTTATTGCGGTACAAACATACTTCCCACTTATGACTTTCTCTTAAAACAAGAGAGTTTTGAATGGGGAGGCTATATATATATAAAGAAAAATACACAAGTAATTAAATAGCACATGTACGCTGCATTGTAAAGGTTTATAAAAAGGTTTTGTGTTGTTAAACTAAATTTAAGAGTTTTCTTTAAATAAATGAAGCTAGCTATGATTGCATAACTTTAAACTTCTTTTAAAAAATGCTCTTTTTTAATATGTATGTGAGAGTTATCTAAAAGTATCTTAAATCAATGAAAAAAACGAATTAACTCTTGAATACTTTCATTAGACAAAGCAAAGCTGATCGCATGGTCAGTTATCTTTTTTTTCATCTTTAAGTGGATCTTCTTCAAGATGAAAATTGACAACATGAATTCTGCGGATTTTAATACTTTTTTTCCACATTGTAATTACATTTGTGTAATGCCGAAGTTGTAATTTTTATATTTATAACAGGAGTCATAAATAGGAAAGTCATTCATGATGAACACCACTGCTCTGTATAGGTTCTTTTTTTTTTATGTCAGCTCATTTAGTTGAGCTGTTGATTTTTTTTTTTTAAAAGACTAAATATTGTGATAACGGTGAGTTGCAGTAAATGTCTTTGAGCTAGTATCATTAGAGTTGGGAAATAGTTGTTGGAAATACTACCCTTCAAGCTATAAGATGAAATGTTATTAGGATGTCATGTGTACAACTTAACTGACACGCAAAACAAGTTGTGGCTAGGAGACTTTGTTATTTTAAATATTTATCTTTTAACTATCTTATTATCATCAAACTTATATTATTTCTCAAAAAGCTAAAAAAAATTTGTTTTAAAATGTATATTATCCCTTTTTTTACAATTAATAACGTTTCTTTTCCACCTCAAGTTTAAGCAGGTGAGCTTTTCAAATTATTGAGCTGTATGCATTCAATGGTTTGTCCATAGAAAAAGAAAGATGGGGTTTTTATTTAGTATATGAAAAATGGAAATATTCAGTAGACATTATAAAGTTGGAATCTTCTAAACAAGATTCATTCATGAAATAGATTAGATTTGTCATTTTGTAAAAATGTTTTGTGTGTAAAGTGGTTGTGTGTCTAACACAACTCTCAGCCGCCTTTACTTCCCCAAATTAAAGGTAACCATTGAAAGCTGGGGAAAATTGAGAGACTTTCACACAACTTTCACCAGGACCTTGGAATCCACCATGGATTTAATCCGGGGCTCCCAGGTTGACATTCAATCGCTCTACACTTCTTGGCCATTTATCCCTGTGGGTTTGAGTGGTGTACATTAAACTCTCACTCCATCTTCTAATCTCTTACAAGCAGTATCCACTTTATTGAACCATTTATCAGTGTTGGGCCCGATCGGAAATATTCTTGCAGGAATCCCAGATTTTTATCCAACAGAGGCCTATTCAAGATTTTGTCAATTAGTAATTTTGTAGAAAGGAGCCTATTAAAAATTTGCACAAAAAAAATTCACTGAGATTAAACTAAACAAACTGATGCAGCCTTTATGTAAAGTACTTGAAACAAAAACAAATTTATCAACATCTGAATAGCTTTTGGTCTAAATACCACTTGTTTGAGCAACAAATGGTTGATTTAAAAATGTTCATTTATTTTCATTAAAAAATTTAATATAAAATAATTAACTGCACTGTTGGAAACTTAACATTGATACATGATTTATCTGACTAAACTCTTTTATTTGGATTTACTGCTATATGACTATTCTTTTAGTCTATGATTTATGTCACTCTTCCCTTAGACTAAACCTTATTTGATCATTGATGATCAGTTGGTGTGCAAGAGACTGTTTAGTAGTATATATTTATCACTAGCAGTGTATCCAGCGTTGCTCATTAAGACAGGATGCTTACAGGTATACCAAAGCATTGTCAGATATTTACATAAATCAACAAAATAGCTATTCACACCAGAGTAAGCAAATAAAAAATGATATACACTGACAAAAATAAAATTCAACATTACTCTGATGCTTATGCCTGACAACAGCTTAGGTATGGGGCTTGTTATGTTAAATTGATACTAAAAAAAAAAAGTTATCACCTGTCAATGCTTTTAAATTAAACATACAATTTTATATCAGATTTTTCATCAAAAAGTAAACAGGGTCAAGGTTTTTTTTTTTTTTAATGTGATCTGTTTCCCTGACACAGTTTTCATTCCTGCTGTTTTTTCTTTTATTATTTAGAAGTTTTCTTTATTATTCTTGTATGGATCTAGCCTTTCAGTTGGATCTTCCTTTGTGTTCCCAAATGTCTCATAATGTAAAGCAGTGGTTCTCATAGTGTGTGTTGGGACCCACTCGTGGCTGCTAAGTAAAATGTGGAAATATCCATGTACCCATTTTTTTTCTCTCTTTCTTTAACTTGCTTCTCTACAATGGCAGACCCCAAAATAAAAACTGTTTGCTTTGTGGGGGACAAAGCGTATAGGTTTGAGAGCCACATGTGTTAAGAATCCCATTCATCAAAAGTAGCAGCTGTACAATTTTTTTTTTTTTTTTAGCCTCATGTTGAAATCAACTTATGTTTTTAATTATCTCTACACGAATCTGAAATTTTTTTTTTTTTTTTGGACAACCAGGATCTGACTAGCCAGTAAAAGGAAGTAAATTGGTGACTTCAGTGGCAATGAATGGGAATCTACACACATTTATAAAATGCAGTTTAAATATTTGAATATCAGCACCGTTCTGATTACCTCAATCAGTGTGCATCTGTATATATATTTTTTTGCTATTTCTGTGCACTGTATTTTTTTTAAATAATTTTTTTTTTGGTTTTCTTAGTGAGGAGGCTCCTTACCACTGAAAGATAAGGCAAAGATAGTGGAATGTTAGTTTCACCTCCTCATGTAGCAACCTTGTCTCATCAAGCCTGCCAACTTTTTTTTCTGATAAATTATACATATATATGTGTGTTTGTGTGTATTTATATAGTGGAACCTCTGGATACAAAACGTTTTTCATTCTAGAACTCTGCTCATAGCCTGAATCTTTTGTTCAACGATGTAGATTTCTTTGCCGTACAACCAGAGATATACACACATACATTCACTCATTCACTTGTAGCAAATAATCTCAATTTTGTATCTATCTGAAAGAAGATCTGGGTAGTATTTTCCTTATATCTAGATGACTCATTAAATATCTAGATGTGGATATAAATTATCTCAGTTGTCAGCCCTGAGCCACGGGAGAGCCGAGGCATTGTAAGAAGAAAGTCTGGCATTGTGTCTTGGTTTTCCTTGTGTGTGTGTGGGGAAGGATGAACTGACTTCTTTGTGACTTGTATGTGTGGGGAGGGGGGGAGCATGAGTGGGTAAATACCTGTTTTAATATAAACAGCTTAGAAGATAAAAAATAGTTTTCTTTGTGAATTTTAGTTTGTTTTATCCTTTAAAAAAAGATGGCCAATGACTGATACCCCTGGTGT
Organism: Bulinus truncatus; assembly: GCA_021962125.1. NCBI lineage: Eukaryota > Metazoa > Mollusca > Gastropoda > Planorbidae > Bulinus > Bulinus truncatus. The sequence continues at coordinate 196,417 of JAGDYQ010000108.1, forward strand.
AGTTTATTAACAAAGAAAAAAAATTCACAGCTGCAATATAAAGAAATAAAAAACAAATCTCTTAACTGTATAATTTATTTATTCATATATAATTGTATATGTATATATAATTTTATGTATATATGATTTTAGTGTTAAATATGTCAGAAGATTTCAATGAGATCTATATTTAAATACTTTACACATTTGACTGATAATTATATGTATGTGAATGTGTATTTCATTTGATATGATGTTAAGTAGATAGTCTTGTTTTGATTTAGCTCAATTTCGAACCTGCCCAGTCCCTGTGTTAGGTGCAGTGTCTACAACAAGAGCATCTGTACTATTGTACACCTTGACACCAATGTTCCCTCTAAGGTGTGGTATTAAGTGAGCAAAAAATTTTGTCTCTGAGCGACATTTTGTTTGACGCCAAAATTTGTGAGCAATTTCAGTGATGTCGTCCGTCGGAGTGAGCGATCGTACGTGTAGGGAACATTGCTTGACACATATCCTAGCTCGTAGGATTCCCATGTACCATTTTCTGATATATGTGTGCACACATATATGCGTTCTCTTATTTTTTTTAACAGATACTATCGAGGTACACATGGAGTTCTGGTAGTTTATGATGTGACGAGTGGTGAGTCTTTTGCCAACGTTCAAAGATGGCTCCATGAGATTGATCAGAATTGTGATGTTGTCAATAGGATATTAGGTGAGTCATTTGGTAACTAATGTCAGCTTTGAAGCCTTTCACACTGCTTAAATAAATTTTTGATTTTACATTTTCTTTTTCTGCATTGGCTCATCTAGTAAGAAGGCACAGGTCTAAGCTTGAAATTTTTACGATGCCATTGCATCTGCCTCATTGCAGTCTCTATAGTCTGTCTCATTAGAGACACATGCAGTTAAGTGTCTTTTAGGCCATTTCTGTCTCTTCACTTGTTTATTTCTGGTTTGAAAACAATGTTTGAATGGGCCTAGTAAATTAGTTCACCAACTGAGCCTATAGGTTATAACATCGACTCTGTTGTGTAAGCTATGGGTTGAAAATTCTGTGGGTGCATTCTCCTGCCTGGAAGAAATATTTAGGTTTAAAGGGGAAGAAAGAATAATTGTTATAATTGTCTAAGTGCATTCTCCTGCCTGGAAGAAATATTTAGGTTTAAAGGGGAAGAAAGAATAATTGTTATAATTGTCTAATAATTATTAGATATAAACCATTGAATGACTGATGAATATTAATGAATGTTAATGTCTTTGTTTAAAAACAAAGCAAAAAAAACTTTGAAGCACTCTTCATTTGTTTCATCGAATGCACCATCATTGTACATAAGTGAAACTATTATGTTTTGCAGTTATAATTGGTGTGTTACACATGACAGAAATTTCAACTTATATATGTATAGGATACGCATATATACTTATATGTGCCTAAATATTTTTTTGCCAGATTTTTTTTTTTTGTTTTGCCTCCTTGTACTTTTCTGTTACGAACAAATAGTCTCTTTTTAAGTTTATTATTATTTAACGAATAGTCTCTTTTTAAGGTTATTATTATTTAACGAATAGTCTCTTTTTAAGGTTATTATTATTTAACGAATAGTCTCTTTTTAAGGTTATTATTATTTAACGAATAGTCTCTTTTTAAGGTTATTATTATTTAACGAATAGTCTCTTTTAAAGTTTATTTTATCTAAAGTTGAATAGAGACAACAGAGTTGGCAAGGGGAGAGAAACCATGTATAAACAAACGTGACATATCAAATTCAATTTAAGATCTTGGCTGCATCTAAGGCATTTTTTTTCTACGTGGCAACCTGTAGCTATTCCTTTTCCTCATAGATACATGACATTTATTTTAAAAGCTATAGGCTGTTGGGCACTTGGTCTCCCAGATACCTTCTGTAGTAGCACTGCGGGCTAAAAAAAATTGTCATTCTTCCCCTTTCCAATGAGTCTTTTTGTTGGGTTTTTTAAAATTAATTTCTTGTTTTATTTTGGTTTAAAAAAAAAAGGTTATTAGCTTAATTGTTTAATTTTGTGTTTTTTTTTTTTTAATCAACATTCTTTAATTAGTGGGAAACAAAGATGATGATCCAGACAGGAAAGTTGTGCTGACCCAAGATGCACAGAGGTTTGCGGAGAAAATGCAGATACAACTCTTTGAAACTAGCGCTAAAGAAAATAAAAATGTAGAAGAGGTAACCCCTGCTTTCAGGCCATTTTTTTTTTAAAATATCCATGTTTGTGAGTATGTGTGTCATTTGACATTTTTCGGCCTTATGTCTAATAAAAGACATTGAGTACTTATAACTTGGTGATCTGGTTCTAGTTTTATAAAATAATTTTATTTAAATTAAATTCACAGTGTAATACTCTTTTTAACCATGGGTTCACTAGTTTTAAAGCTCATTTTTTTTTATATAGTTAATGTTAGACTTTTGAGAACTTAAAACTTTTATCCAATGAAATATAGATGTTGTAAAGAGTAGTGAAGGATGGATTCAGAAATTCAAAAATATAGACATAAACATATTTTGTACTAAACTCTGTTCTTTTTCTATGTCAACTAATAGCATTTTTATCACAATAAAATGCTAATCATTCTAGAAATGTGCGTTACCCCAAATAACTATCTTGCTATTTTTTTTTACGCTGTTTTTACAGTGCCATTTTTGGCTGCTGGGCAATGCAGCCATTTACAAAATAGAAAAAAATTGGTGATATCATAAATTTTGCTGTAGAATACTGGACAATGATTATAAAACAACTGAAATTTAATAAAAAGTGGTGTGTGTGTGTGTGTATTTTAAACGACCGAATCCACTCCTAGCCACTCTTTAAGGCACCCTCAAAGTATGCATTTGTTGGGTAAACAATATAGCAGCCGCAGGGTTGTTAGGATTGAAGTATCGGCCAGTATATTATGGGTGATACATTTTAAGTATTGATTGTTGTATTGTCGATCCTTTTTGTATCAAGTATTGATTTGTGTAACGCCGATACGTTTTAAAAGAAAAAATTTTTCAATACTCAATACCAATACTTTTCTATTGCCACTATTAGCTATTTGCAGAAAAAAAAATAGTGTTTTTAATAAATTGTTTTAAAAGTAATCTACATAAATTCAATTACCAGTAGTAATCAATACAAGCAGGTTGGCGAGTTGAAGGAAAAATTAAATTTTAATTTTCTCCTGAATTTTTTGTTTTGCGCACCAATATCTATAAATGTTATTCTTATTTTCTTTCATTCATTTTCTTTCTATCAACTATTTGTACAATGTTTCAATGAATGAAAGAAAAGAAAACTTTTTTTCTTTTTCAATCGATCTGTCAGTTTTATAAAAACTTGAAAAACTTGCACTCTTTATATATTAAATAAAAATATTTTTTGTTCTCAAAAGTATTAGCATTGTATTGGTATCGATTTTGGCAATACATTTTTACTTGAGCATTTTTATTGGCATTGGCGGTACCCTTTTCATGAAGCATTGGTATCGGTATTGACGATACAATTTAAGAGTATTGTTAACAACTCTGAGTTGCCGTGAGTTTGTGAACATATATCGAGTGTTCGTTTATTTGAAAAAATAAAACGTTTAGTTGGGTAAATTGCATGTATATTGTAAAGCTGTGTTGACCATTTCTTTGTTGTTACATTATTAATCTTTGTGACACTTAGTACATTTATATTTATATTTCCATAAAGTCCATTATATATAAAAATGTATGAATATAATTTTTTCATTTAAATGAATGGCTCATTTCTGCTGAAATTTTTTATTTTTTCAATTTTAGAGAGTTCATACATTTTAAAAATTTCAAAAGACTGTTTTTAGGATATTTACGCTGTTGTAAAATGTTTTCTGTTAATATATGTGGGTAAAAGACATTTTTACCTCAAGTTGGTCCAACTAAAATATTGTATCAGTAAAAAAATTCTCCAAGCATTTAAACCTTAGTTGCAATCCAGTACAAAATTTCACTTGATTATTTATACTTGTTACATTTTTTAAAAGCTTCAGTTCATGTAATGATATGATGTTAAATTTTTTTTTTTTATTGCTATAAAAAAATTGATCCATTTCCAAAAAATGATTTAGATTTTCAATTCAACTGATATGAGTTCTGAATTTGTAGCCATTAACTGAGTCGAGATTAAAAAATTTCACCTTGGTATTTGTCAGTTATTGCACAACTAGTAACAACCTTTATTGAGTGACTTAAGTTGGACAATCCTGGCTAACATGTTTCCCTAAAAGAATTTTGTTTATGTTTTTAGCTCACTGCAGATAATCTATATTATTCTGTTTTGCCAATTTTCTCATTTTGTTTAGTTATTGCATCATAGTTATATCAATTTGTTTTCTTCCAACCACATCTTACCTTGACCCCCCCCCCCACCTTGACCTATCCCAACACCATCTGGGCAGATGTTTAAGGCAATCACAAAACAGGTTCTGGAAACAAAGAAAAAACAGCTGCGAGACGCTCAGAAAAATAGCGAGACAACCATCCACCTCAAAGAAGGCAGCAGCAGCAAGAAGAAGAAAAAATGTTGCTAGGCTGGCGTCAGATTTTTATTTCCTTTTCTTTCTTTGTGAATGTAAATAAAGATTAATTATTTCTTTTTTTTTATTTCTTCTTGGCTAAAATCTTAAGGAAGATGCAAAATAACCATCAGCTAACCAGCTTTGAAGATAACTCACTCTTTAACTGCTGTATAGATTCACTTGCGATCTTCCCCTGTAACCATTTCACACAATTTTTTTTTTTAACCTCTGTGCTAGAAGAACTGCGTCTTGCTCAATTTACTGTTCACTAAATGCTTAATGCAAGTCTTGTTGTCACTCTTCAGTGCTTTATCTACCTACATGTTTTTCTGTATTTACATTTGTTTGAATATGTTATGTGTGTATTTAGCATGCATGTTGAATGAATACTAATCGTACTAATATAATATTTGGCATGTTGCAATCCATTTCTTTATTTTATTAAGAAGAAAGCATCCGCAGGGTTAAATTGGAATAACAATGCCTTATTTAAATAGAGTATATTTACTTATTTTTTCTGAATTTCCCTTTTTAAGTACTTAATTTTGCTTATGCATTTTTTGTCGCTTTTGCTTTTATTAGCATTACCTTTATATTATTATTTTTTCCAGTTAATCTTTCTATATACATGTATAACCTGGAATGTGTACAATTTTTTTTTTACAGTGCTTAGCAGCATTAACTGGTATCTCACCTAGCAAATCTTATTTTAAAAACTCTTTATTCATTCGCAATGTGTGCAGCTTGTAGATTTTCAGCTCATTTTGATTTGTTGGTCTCTCTTTAATGTGGGCTCTGATTGAATTACTCTTTCAGTTTTAAATCTCTAGCACTTTATCATTTAGTCTGCACTTTTTTTTTTTTTTAAACTGGTTGCATTATTTATTATTTTTTTCCCTTTTCTTTTATTTTTCATGGATGTCGTCTTCAGATGTTCATGGCTATCACTAAACTAGTACTAGAATCCAAACGTAAGATGCAGGAAGAAGCTAGGAAGCCACCACCCAACACGATACGAGTGGGAGCCAACTCCGCCAAACAGACCAAAAAAAAGTGCTGTTAATCTTTAGGCCATTCAATACATTTTTTTTTCCCATTGTCATTTTGTTGAATAGTTAGGTAATAGCTCTTCATAGACTCAATAGCCGAGTATCAAAAAAATGGCACTTGGTAATATAAACAATTTTTCTTTGTTTAGTCATGTTTATTAGAATTTTCATGTCCTGTATTAACCATCCGCCACATTTGTTTCTGTGGAGGTTTATTTGAAATGTCATGAAATTTGTTATGGGAAAATGTGGTGTAAAAAAATTAGCATTGTAAATGTCACTGTGACTTCTTGCTTTATGGAACTCTTTTTTTTAGGTGTCTTTTTAATGATGAATGGTTGAACTTTAGCCTACTTATGTTGTTTTATTTGTGGAATTCAATTTTATATTTTTTTTAAAATGACACTTTACTGACATTGTTCATTTAAAATGATGCTCCGTAAAGACAGCAAAATTTCATTTGTTTTAAAAGTAAACTTTATTTTGAGCATTGTTAATTTTTATTTTGTGTAGTTAAGATGCAGTGTTAAAAGTACCCATCATGCACCATTTGCAGTTTTGTAGAATTTAATTGAAGCTGTTGAATGTTTGTTTTTTCATGACTTGTTTGTACAACTATTTCCTGTACTTTTTCTGATACTAGAACAAATTATATTTTTTATGTTTTTCTTTTGCCATGATCCCTTCCCGACTTTTTCTAAATTTTAACTTCAGATTCAACTGCCTTTTTTATATACAGATTATGTATTTATTATACTGTGGTGTAAAGTCTATTTTGAAATGAAAAACAAAACATAAGGTAGCTGTTTGCTGAAATAAGTCGTCTATTAAATGGAAATCTTTCTGTATATAAGGTCCTTGGAAAAATGTTATTTGTATGGGCTAGTGTAAATTTAAGGCTTGAATGATGTCTCACATTTGCCAAGACATTTTTTTTTCTTTCCATACAAATACTTTATTTTTTACTCATTGAGTATAAATTTTTGTTAGTCCTTTTTGTGAAGACTAATTTATGTAGATATGATCATAATTTTTCCTGTAAGCTGTCAGAAAATTAGGAGGTGATTTCATTGATACAGAGATGAAAGCAATGTTTACATCCAAGTGAAATGTTTTTGTATAACAGTTTGGACATTTTTTTGTTATATATATATGTGTTTACTTTGAGTGGGTTCAAAATAAATTTCTTTTTTTACATTTATGTTGACAGAATGAACAGATGTGGATATATTTGTTGTAATGAAATTATTTTTTTTTCCTCTCTGCTGGGGTTATAGTACAGCAATCTTTGTCTGCTTAATGATTTTAGTAGACTGGCGTTGTAGACACTGATGATATAGGTCAGACTGTTCCTTTATAAATTCTGAAAATGTTGGGCTCACAACTTATATAACCCAGATCTATTTATATCAAGCAGAAAGTTTACATTTCTTGCAGGTTTTTTAAAATTTTTTTCAAGTGGTTAATTTGCTTTGCTGTTTTTCTTGTTGGCATTAATTCCAATCACTTATTCCTGTATCTAAATACATTACGGCTTGAAGGCTTCTGTAATGCCCCAAGTGTAGATAAGGTATAAAAAAAATTCAGTCATTTGGGATGGTTGCATCTTTCCCCCATCACCATTCATTGGGCATGAGGCTGACTTTAGAGTCGGTCGGTGGTTGATCCAACTTCATGAAACCTGATTTTCAAGCCTCTTGCCTCACTGTCAAGAGGCAGCCAGGTCTTTTGATCCTTTAATTCGTAGTAAATGAATCTAAAAATACAGAAAAATCTAAAGTTTTCTTTCACCAGTTCTTTTTTTTTTTTGGCCTCCTCAATGTTAGTTTTTGCCTGTTTATGTAACTGGAAGAACTTTGTTTATTTGTTTTGGTATAGACAATATGTATATATAGCCACTGTAAATATTTGCTGGCCTTTGTTTTTAATGGCTGGTCCAGTGTTTTAGCCAAGCAATAAAAATTTGTTGTTAGTTATTTTCGCTCATGTTTTTGGATTGTAGGCGATTAAAGACGTCATCAACACATGCTGGGAGAAGATCCTGTTTTTAAGAGTTGGGTAGAAGATGTTTACCTGCCGTTCTAGAAGTTTCTCTGCCAGCTACCTATGTAGGTACTGGATGGTAATATTTTATCTGCACTAATTGAAGTCTGAAAAGAAAATCTGCGCAGGTTTTTTTTTTTTCGTTTAACTCTTTTGGATTGTCAAAGGAATTATTATTATTGCATGCTCTGAAATACCTGAAAGAATTGATTATTTGTGTGCGTGTCTGTTCAAGGACAAGATGTAATCATCTGAGATAGGAGTATCTGTTGGGCTAGTGGCTTCTGTTGGGACCTTTCTTGAAGCGCTCCGTTCTACTTCTACATCCCCCTCTACAGCCACTACATTGCTGGCCTTTTAGACATCACACAGATGGCTGTAACCTTGCCGATTTTACTCAATCCCTATTTGCTAGGGTTCAAACCTTGACATGTCTGTCAGGCTCTGAACCTCAACCTCACTGGAATCTTACTCACCTTCTTGCATTCGTTTTACCAACATTCTAAGGAAAAATAACTTTTTTTTATCATTGTGGAGTAATTTTCACTCTCCTGAAAGAACATTCCGCAGAACATGTGCCACAATGAACAGATTGATTAGACCCACATAATGAAGTACTTGTTGTATCCCAGTGCTAATAAAAAAAAATATAAATATACACCAAAAATGAGAATTTCAGTTATTTGTTCATGTTTAAAATTTTTTTTTCTGTGTTTTAATGTGACAGATGTACTTGTAAAAATGTAAAATTTTTTTGTAAAGGCTGGGTTAATGTTCTTGTGGTCAACATTACTGATTTTTTGATGCTCAAAGTTTAAAGTAACTCGTATGTTGGTTTTTTTTTTTTTTTAAACTCCTGTCATCACCCCCCCCCCCATCCCCCTTATACAAATTTTTACTTTCTTGTGTATTGAATGTCATTGATTTTTACTTTTTTGATCAGATCAATACATTTAATAGAGCGATGAATTACATTTTGTTATTATATTTCGATGTACAAGTTCAGTCTGCCAAGGTGTCAATGGAATGTTTTTTGTTTCACACCCTGTGCTGTGTAAGCCAAGGAGAGGTCACTCTCACTGAGGTGTTTGCACATGATGTGTATTTGTGTATCATTTTGTTAATAAAAAAAAAAAAAGAAATTGTAATTTAAAAAGTTGTAATTTCCGTAAATTCAATGATAAAGAATTGTATTTTACTTCCTGGGTGTAAATAACCATTCTTAATTTTTTATTTTTTAGGTTTTTTTTAAAAATATTTAATGCATTATTATTATAATACCATAGCTTGTGTTGCCTCCCTTTTATTTTTCAAACCTATCAGTATGAAAGAGTTTTTTTTTTGTTGCTGCTACCTATTAAATATTTTTCAAACTTTATTTTCTGTGATTTCTAAAGTTAGTGTCTTTATTTATTTTTATTTTGTTGTTGTTTATTTCTTCTTTATTTGTTTTTTGTTTGTTTATTGCTATTAAATTTTTTTTTTCATGCCACTGTTATTCATGGAGCATAATTCGGTAAATAGGTTGTTTAGGCTATTTATTGTAGGATGTATATACTGATTGTTCTCTGTTAGTACAAGATTGTCATCTTTGTCCATAGTATTATCCTTTCAGTCATCTGTCCTCAAATACTATAAATTCTAGTCTTGAAAAGATTCTGTGTTGTTTTCTATTTTTTTAGGATAATATTTTGTATTTAAGACATACTCATTCGTAGATGCAAATGGAATATACCATTTTCTTGAAACTATTTCTTTAAAAAGAGTCGAAAAAAGTCATTTCGTCCAGATGGCAGTAGAACAAAGTTTATCTTACCATGTTATGCATTTACATCCTAGTTAAGAAAGTTAAAAGTCAAATAAGTACCGACCAATTGTTTAATAAAACTGACAACAATTGTAGGCTCTCTTGATTTTCATGGTCACATAACCGCATCTAATGATGATGGAAAAAGTAATTTCAACTGTAACAAGCTTTATTTATCAAATGCGAATTAAGAGGTCTATCAACTCAAAGTTGTAGTAAGACATTTGTTGAGTACCGCCCCAGATTTAGTGGACATGTTTGTTTGTTTGTTTGTTTTTTCCCAAATGCTGCAGGTCAAGCTTATAGGTGTTGAACCGACCTGCTGTTTTAGAAAAGTAATATGGCTTTCAAGTTAAGCAAAAAAAAATTTTTTGATATAATTATATCAAAATCAGGATGTTGTTACATAATTTGATTTTTCATATTCTATTCTTCAGTTTTCCCCTTTTTTCAAATAAAGATGCAAAATATTTCAAACTAAAAGGGGGGGGGTGTTTTTATCATATACTTTAAAAAAATTAATTTCTCCTGAGTATTTCTCAAGAAAATACCTGAAAATTCTTTTTAAAGGAATTTTAACGCATTAAACACAAAGGCGACGGCCTCAGAGGGGAAAAGGAATATATTCTATTGATTGGAGTAAAATTAATGGTTTCATGCTAAACTAAAGAATTTTTTTTGTTTTTGTCAGTACCCAACTCACTAAATCTTTTTTTTTTTCTTCATATGTTAACTAAATATTTTTCTACAATAAATTATTACACATTCATTGTCACTTTTTTTTTTCATTACTTATTCAAGTTATCCACTTTAAAAAAAAATATATATTTAATTAACATGTTAAAATTAAATTTACTTTATAATTTATTTATTTTTAACATACATCCTTGTGTAAAAAAAAAAAAGTAATACAATTGAAGGAATACATTTTTTTATCTATTAAAAGACATCTTTTCAGTTGTTTTGAGCAGTGACTACCGTTTCGAGTTAAGAAAATAATGCAAAGCCATATTGGCGTCGTAGGTTAAAGTACTCATCAGGGACGTCTCTCTGAGTAGGTGCAGGATAATCATTCAGTCCATAGTTAATACATACTCATCATTTTATCTACATAGATGTGTGATAATTGCAGCATAAGGTAAATCAGGTTTTGAAGGGGGGGGGGCAAACCTAAGACTTGTCAAGGGCCCAATCGATTTCATTATTCATTATTATTGGTACCAGAGAGGAGGGGGCCCCAGTGGTCATAGTTCGTCAGGACATGATCCTCAGAATATATGGTGGAGCCCCCTGTTCTAGTCTTTTGTCAGTGGTATGGGGGGCCCAAAGTTAAAGTATCAGTCAGGGCCCCTTTAGGGTCAGATTTGAAAAATATTTGTATTGGGAAAAGGCCCTTTGTATTGGGGGTCACAGCCCCATAGCGTGAAAATTCTCCAGCAGGGGCCAGGCAATAGTGGGGGGGGCAGGTAATACATTTTACTAAGTACAGCGAATAAGCAGAGGGGGCCAGACAAAACGAAGGGGGGCCCGCCACCCCCCCCCCCACGAAACGGGCCGGGGGGGGGTCTTTGTGATTTCGCATAGTTTTCTTGTGAGAACGGCTCTGATACAAATTATATGGTCTAATTATGTTCAAAATAACAAATTCTTATTAGCAGGGAGTCCACTTGTTAGACCAAAGCCTCAGGACGACTTTGGCCGTGTCTTACGTTGTAGAATTCCAGTAATAACAAATGATCACATGGTTTATCTCACACACCAAATATCGACTCATCATCGTCTCTATTTGGTTCTATTGAGTAGCCAAACACTGCCCTTTGTTAAACCATTATTTTCCATTTGGCAAGTTCTTGGAAGTACATATTCGGCGACCTGCTCAAGCAGTGCGTTGATTGGATGTGACGTCAGCCCATGACGCCCGGGGTCACCAATCAAAACAGAGATTTCGTGGCGGCTCTTGTGAACCCAGTCGACGATTCCCTGCGTGAAATCGGGATCGTAAAACATGTCGCCCATCAGAATGAAGTCGAAATGGTCTGTCAAAGGAGATGACAGACGATTTCTTGTGTCTGTACTGACATGCAAACTGTTGGCCTCCATATTTAGTTCCACGGCGACTTGAGCGACTGGCAGATGAGAAGAAAATACAAATGTAGCTGTTTGTATGGTATGGCAACAGAATGATATAATCAATAATAGGAAATGAAATCTTTGTATTTTTATAAGGCCTATCTTCTGCTCCGTTAGAACAAACACACTGGCCCGCATGGCTCGATTTACCACCGGGGATACCCCCGGCACTGAGAACTGTCATCCCCGGCTCTGCTTTAGCTAATTTCATCCCCGCCGGGATGAAACCATTAGACATTTATCACTGGCTCTGCAGAATTTTTTTTTTCATTCCCGGCACTGGAGCAGCCCCGTAGCGTTAAAATTCTACAGGATGGGCCAGGCATTCTACAGCAGGGACCAGACAAAACATGGGTCCAGGTAATACATTTTACTAAGTAGTGCAAATAAGCAGGGGGGGGCAGACAAAACGCTACGGGCCTGCCCTGGAGATATATTAAAATAAAAACCCGGTGAAAATGGACAGAGATGGGGTACCAAGTATTTTTTTTAACATATTACTTGTAATCGAGTACTTCTGTAGGACGTTTTTAGCAGTAATTGTTTTATTTACTCGTACTTGCACCTTGTGTATTTGTACCTACATCTGGGTTTATTGTTTAGTTTTTAGAGCATTTTCGATAAAAAATGCTCTATTGTCCCCGTTTTGTCTGTCTGTCCGTCATCACCCTAGATCTCAACAACCATAAGTCATAGACCCATGATGTATATATCATTTTGTATGTCTTGGCCTGCCAAGTGTACATCAAAAGTCCATTTCGCGATCTGACCTCTGAGGGCCGAAAAAGGGGGCGTTTTAAGTACCGTTTTTACTATATAAGCTATATTAAAAGGAGCGCCCTATATCTCAGCAACCATAAGTCCTAGACCCATGATGTATATATCATTTTGTAGGTCTTGGCCTGCCAAATGTACATCAAAAGTTAATTTCGCGATCTGATCTCTGAGGGCCGAAAAAGGGGGCGTTTTAAGTACCGTTTTAGCTTATATTTTAAATATAAAACATAAAAGCTAATCAAAGGGGCGTAATCAATATTTATTTTTGTAACAGTTATTCAACATGATTACTTCCCTCTCTATTTATCGTAACCTTAGCCACTGCTTAGATGAAAATGCTCTAAAATGTCCTTTGTCCGAAACGGAAAAGACTTAAATTGCCTGTTTTTACTAATAGTTCTACTTGTAATTATGGAAACCTGTGCACTAGTACTCTTACTTGAATTTTTGAGTTGTTTTTTTTATTCAGTCTCACTGGCAAACTCAAAAACCTTGGGTACTTGTATTTTTTACTTGTACTTGCATGGTGAGTTATTGGAATGTGTTACCTGACTGATAATTCGTACTTTTTAAACATTTTGTCGTAAGTGCCCCAAACACACACGTCTGCATTGGGAATTTTCGGGCTCTTCTGGCTGGCGCACTTGCATTTTGAAACAAAAAGATGGTGTAATAATGATATGAGGGGGGGGGCAGATCAGGTAACTGATTGGTTACAATTTAAGATGATCGACTGCCCCCGGGGGGGGTGCATGATCAATGTTATGTAACATCACCATGCAGGGACACTTTCAGTTTTACCTGGATCTATGTCATTGGCTACAACATCGGATGCCCCGGCCAGCCTGCACCCCAGAGACGTGGCACCACACCCGCTCCCGATGTCTAGAACATTTTTCTTGTAGAACATTTTCGGGTGGTCTAGAATGTACCTGGATACGTTTGTGAAAAAAAAAAGATTTTTTTTTTTTTAAAGTGACCGTTAAAATGTAAATAAACTATTTATAAATGGGAGTTCTTACATTCACGTACAGCACATATTCCATACAAAGACTGTACAAAGCGGGATGGGGGGTGCGCCTGAACACCCTCTTCCCCCCCCCTCTCTCCTTTCGCTGCCATTAGGCGGCCTCATTTCAGAACAAATGGGCCAACCTATCAAATCTGATGCTAAAAAGCCCCGAAATGTATTTTGCCTTAAGTCCTTGTCCAGGGAGGTGCCCCAGCAGCCCAAAAAAAAAAAAAAAGACCCAATGACACTGTTGCTATTTGTGAAAAAAAGATAGTTGAGATTATGTACACATTTTAAATTGCTGATTAGAATAGCCTACACAAAAGGATGGGATCAGAGGCGTACCTAGGGTGGGGGGGTCCAAATTCGAAAGTCCCCCCGGGCCCCAGCTTGAGAGGGGCCCCAAAATTGTTTTTTACATTAAATATAAGTACATTATCTCATGCCATGGTGTCGAATGTCAAAATATAGGGGCCCCCAAAGAGGCCAAGCCACCCGGACCCCCAAATCCCTAGGTTCGGCACTGGATGGGATGTGGGAGGGGTTAGGGTAGTCTTAAGTTGTTATGTGTTTTAAGTTGTTATGTGTTTTAAGTTGTTATGTGTTTTAAGTTGTTATGTGTTTTAAGTAGTTATGTGTTTTAAGTTGTTATGTGTTTTAAGTAGTTATGTGTTTTAAGTAGTTATGTGTTTTAAGTTGTTATGTGTTTTTGTTCTTAATACAATGGCTTGTTATATTTATTTTTACTTCATGTTCTCTTGTTTCACTACCCGGTATGGGTTCGAGTCCAATGGACGTCAGCTACATTCAACCTCTGTGGTTTCTCAACTATGACGTGTATGTAGAAAGGGGGAGGTCTCAACAGTGTTCCAGTAGAGTCCAGTAGATAGTTATAAAGACACAGGCAGCAAAAGTGTTCCAGTAGAGTTTCAGTAGATAGTTATAAAGACACAGGCCGCAACAGTGTTCCAGTAGAGTTCCAGTAGATAGTTATAAAGACACAGGCCGCAAAAGTGTTCCAGTAGAGTTTCAGTAGATAGTTATAAGGCCACAGGCCGCAACAGTGTTCCAGTAGAGTTCCAGTAGATAGTTATAAAGACACATGCCGCAAAAGTGTTCCAGTAGAGTTTCAGTAGATAGTTATAAAGACAGAGGCCTCAACAGTGTTCCAGTAGAGTCCCAGTAGACAAAGGCCTCTTTAAGAAATATAGACTGGGGGATAGAGTCATATTTTTGGCGGAGCGTGCGTTTTAAGGTTTAAGATCCAGTCGGCTTATGACACTCACCGCAGAATAGCCTAATGTCAGAAATGGTTTCTAACACATGTACATATAAATACATGTAGACCACTATGAACATAGATATATATCTATGACTATGAATATTGGGAATATTTTGAAGGGACATTCTTATCGTGCGGCTCAGTGAATTATTATTAGTATTATTTTGTAGTTAGTTTGAGTTTGAACTTTTTTTTATAACTTCAAGATTTTAATTAGTGGGGTGTTTGCCCTTACATCTTGTAACTCACTCTTGTCACTGTTATAATTTAGTGAGAAGACTCAAAGTTAGCAGACGTGTAGATTCTACATGACAGTACACGATTCTAATCATTTCATGTCCATAAATAAACATTTTATATTTTTTTTTCTTTTATCTTTGCGTACATATGGCCTTCTTAGGGTGGGGGGATGGCCAAAACTCCAGCATTTCAGGGAGAGTCCCCTGGGCCCCGAAATGATGGGGCCTCACAAAATTTTTTGAACATTAAATATTAATACATTATCTTATGTCAGGAAAATAGAAGGTTGTCAAAAATAGGGCCCCAAAGTAGGGGCCCCCCCAGACCCCAAGGAAATCCCTAGGTTAGGCACTGATTTTGTAAAACAATTATGCTGAGAATAATAAAGAATGCGAAATACTTTACGGACATAAAGTTCCCTTCTTGGCCCTAACGGTCCTTCGGGGCAGATGAAGTGTAGAATTCATCTGTTTCTATAACCTCAGCATATGAAGGGATTGTGTGGTTAGCACAACGCCCAGCCGCCTTTACTTCCCCAACTTAAAGTCAGGTACCCATTTAAAGCTGGGTGGACTTGTCGGACGACTTTGCACCAAATTTCACCTTTACGGACATAGAACTTCATAAAACAACAACAACAGCAACAATGACAGCATGCATGGACCTACCGGGTTAGTACCTGTCCCCCTGGCCAGAAAAACGCCCAGAAAGGATCAGTGAATGGGCTCTGTTCAGATGTGGCCTTCCACAGTGGGCACTCCGGTGTGATGAGCCTCAGGCAAAGCTCTGGCACCAGCTCGCTGCGGGTCAACTTGGTGTGGAGGGAAATTAGCTGACGCAGGAAAAGCCTGTTTGTCGATGACATTCTCTGTATGTGTGTTTATGGGGTTTGGGGGTGAGTGGCAACTGTCAGGCTGAAGTGCTTGGTCCTAGATCAATGAAAGAAATTTTGTCAACCGTGTCCATAAAAACCACTAAAAGGTGATCCCTCCACCCCCACACACAAAATGACACACACACACAAACAAACAAATGAATCCACTCCTAAGACCAAGGTCTCGTTCTGTAAGTGTGTCTGTGCGAGTGAGAGGCGAGCACAGTCGTCAGTCAACCTTAGTTTCTTCCCCCGTTACTCACTCGTCTAGAACTATGTATAGTAAGTCACTAATCTAGAACTTTACATAGTTATTTACTCGTCTAGAACTATGTATAGTAAGTCACTCATCTAGAACTATACATAGTTAGGTACTCATCTAGAAATATGTATAGCTAGGTACTCATATGCATAATTAGGTACTCGTCTAGAACTTAACATAGTTAGGTACTTATCTAGAACTACATATAGTTAGGTACTCGTCTAGAACTAATTTTTTTTGGGGGGCCTTGATAAAGATAAATTCGGAAGCCCTGCACAAAGTTGCATGTTTGGGCCCAAGGAAATAATGTTGTAAAGGCCGTTGCTTGGAAATCTTGGACCCCTAGTAGTCTTTGACAATTGGGCCTCATCTAGGTCTAAGTCATATCAGCCATTTTAGGTAACTGTGGGGTCTTTTTTTGAAGTATTCGGGAGCCCTAGGCACTTTTGCACCATGGGGGTAATTTTACTCTCGGCTGATCGAATAAGCTAAAAACACAGATCAATATTAGGTTGAACAAAAATTGGGTTTATTGACCTGCTGCCTGGATTTATTCCGTTTTGCTAGATAACATATTTAAAAAATGGAAAAATATTAGATATTTTAAATAAAATTCTTATCAAAGTATGCCTTAAAATAATAATCAAATTTGGGGGTCATGTTATTAATTAAAATAAATATGAAAAACGTAAATGTGGCCTTTTTTCCATTTTCGATAAATTTTTAAAATAGGCGTATGCATTAAGTGAAATATTTTTTAAAAATTTCCAGTAAAAACAGATTTTGAAATGTTTTCCTCTTTTCCATCCAATTTATCTTGATATATTCTCCTTTGGTTGGTTTACGCGTTTTAAATTATTAGCCTATTTTTCTTTTTTTTTTATATAAATATTATTTCTTAGCTTTTTTTTTGCCTCAGGCGGAGGTCTCCGACATATTCTTGGGTTGCACCTCTATCAACGCCCTTGGCTTAGTGTACCGCACGTAAACTCTGGTTTATCAGTGGTTCTTTATAATGACATATACGAAGCGGGTGGCTCGGGAGAAAATCGCACTACATATGATGGGATTCTTTATACCATTAAAAAAATTAAATTTATTAGTTTGTGATTATTTTTAGTTGCATTTTTTTACTCATGTTGTGTGTATCGTCATTACCTCTTTAATCTTATTGTTAGCTATAATTTGTCTATACAGTTCAATGGAATTTTCCACTCGACCATCTGCTAGTTATAATGTTAGGCGGTTTTATTAAGAAACAAAGTAAATCTTCATTAACTGAAGTTGGCTTGAAGGGAATAATTTTTAAATTAACTTTGTTTTTATCATCATAATATTTAACTAAAATTAAAATTGGGGGAGAATTTATAAGACTTTGTTTGAAATAAGCAAGCTAAGGGAGATCATCGTTTAGCACAGGAAGTCCATGGCTGATTCACATTTTTTTTTTTTATATATACGAATCGCGCCGAAACCGGAACAAACTGCCTTGTTCTATTTTAGTGGACATATATTGCGACAGCAGGTAATAAGCAGATCGTAGTTCAATCTTTGCCATCCTTTAGAATTAGTGTTTATTTATCTGGTGTTTGTAAGTTATAATGTTTCTGTATGATTGATTAATTAATTGTGAAACCTTATTTTCGATAACATTCCTAAATTACACCAAAATAATTTACAGTACAATTAAGAAGTATGACTATTCTAGTAATGATGGTATGAAACTTAAATTCAGTGTTGTTTCTCCGTATTCTTATTTTAAGAATCACACACACTAAAAGAAATGATTCCATAAATTAATTTTGTTGTTGATTCTTAATATCGAACCATGTATGCTTAATTATAAACAAAGCAAAGGTCAAATATTTTATCTAATAGCCAAAACTATTCCTTTATTACTAAACTTAGTAACATACCAGTCAGTCCGTTACCTCAAAAATCTAACGTAAACTTTGTACATGTCCACAGAAATGGCACAGATGGATGATATTCCAACCTTTAAGGTAAATACTTGTCTAGTTAGCTACTACTTCCTGTGATTTACTGACACAATAGTTGTTTGATGTATAACCTACATGTTTTAATTTTTTTATTTGGGCCAGCTAAAATAATTATAATTTTATCTTCAGCTTGTCCTAGTTGGAGATGGTGGTGTAGGCAAAACTACATTTGTCAAAAGACACAAGACTGGTGAATTTGAAAAGAAATACGTTGGTATGTAGATTTTCTCTGATTAAGTTGTTTGGTCTTAAGGTACATATTACATTTTGATGTGTAGCAAATAATGCTGCTGGAAGAACAATGCACAGTGAGTTGTCATTAACTCTCACAGATATTTTACTTTCGTAGTGAGGATTTTATACTTCTGAAGAATTATTGTGGATTATTTACATGCTGCTTTTATCTGTGATTTGTGCTATTTATTCTGACAGATTAACGCTTTATAGCATTTCTAAAATTTTTCACATTTTTGCCACATTAAAAATTCAAGCACTTAGAATTACTTATCCACCTTTCATGGATTTTCATGCTAATTGACATGAAAGGCAGCATTTATCTGTACAATGAAAATCGATCTAAACCCCTATTTTACTATCATGAATATTATTTGAAATTTGTCATCACTTTGTATAAACTACAGATGGAGATATTCAAATTGCTATTCATTATTCAAAGTACTGTTAATTTTAATTCTGTATAAAATGATTTTTGTCAATTCTTTCTAACATGATGGTCAATTTAAAATGACATCGTTAATTTTGTGTAACTTGTTTTTAACCATTTCTACTACTCACAGCCACACTTGGTGTTGAAGTCCATCCTTTAGTTTTCCACACGAGTAGAGGACCCATTAAATTCAATGTTTGGGACACAGCCGGTCAGGAGAAATTTGGTGGTCTTCGTGATGGTTACTACATTCAAGGTTAGGAAATTATATCATTATTTAAAGTTGGGATGGTGGTCTTTGTGATGGTTACTATATTCAAGGTTAGGAAATTATATCATTATTTAAAGTTGGGATGGTGGTCTTTGTGATGGTTACTATATTCAAGGTTAGGAAATTATATCATTATTTAAAGTTGGGATGTATATCTTTTTTGATTGTTTACTGTTAATTAAACTTTAAAAATGTTTCTACAGGTCAGTGTGCTATAATTATGTTTGATGTCACATCTCGAGTCACATACAAAAATGTTCCAAACTGGCACAGAGATCTCGTGAGGGTCTGTGAAAATATTCCCATTGTACTGTGTGGCAACAAAGTAGATATTAAAGACAGAAAAGTTAAAGCCAAGACCATTGTATTTCACAGAAAGAAGAACCTTCAGGTAAATTGACACTTCTATTATGTGTTAGCAACTAATTGAACGTTGGTAAACATCTACTTTGATTCGTTACTATTTATCCATTTCCTTATTTTGTTAGTGATGGCAAAAGCATTATACAGTACAATATACACAATTTAAAAACTTTTTTTTCTCCAGTACTATGACATCAGTGCTAAAAGTAACTACAACTTTGAGAAGCCTTTCCTCTGGTTGGCTAGAAAGTTGGTAGGAGATCCCAATCTAGAGTTTGTTGAGATGCCTGCCCTTGTTCCACCTGAAGTCCAGATGGACGCTGCTTTGATGTCCAGATATGAACAGGAATTGAAGGTAAGATTTACCCAACTTATAATAAAAAATTAAATTTACTGCCTGTGATGATTACATGTTTCTTAATTTGAATGATTTAAATACATGTCCCTCTAATCTGAGGCCAGTAAAAAAAACAGATTTTCAAGTGGCGATGCTTTGAGAAAGGTTACATTGGCAATAGGTGTTAAAAACTTTTTTTTACATTCAGGTGGCCCAAGAGACAGCTTTACCAGATGACGAAGATGACCTTTAAGTGACAGTTGAATCTAGGACTTGCTTAGAACTTTAAAAACCCTTGATAACAAGACACAATGAATTGTTCAGTTCCACTCCACGTCACTGTTAATGGTTCAAGTGTAATTTGGTGCAGTCTTGATATTTTTTATTTTTTTCACCTTTATCTTGCAATGTTTGTATTTATAGTTTTTTTATGCTGGTATAATTGTTAAAGAGGTTTAGTTACATCATTGTTTTGCTTCAATTTTAACTCACCAGTCATTAATGATAGCCGTTGAATGTCCAACAGGAAGTTTTTTTGTCAAGCTGGACGAAGAATTACCCTTTTTTGTACATTATGTTGTAAAGCCTGTAAAGTTTTTTTAAAAAATATTTTGTCCCTTCAACAAACTAAAACATTTTTTTTTTGTGTCTGAGAAAAAATTCCATTATAACTTGGAACTGCTTCGTGCAGACTTTTTGGAGGGGTTTGTTTTCATATGTTAATTCTGTTGTAAGACTGTTGATGGGGTATATATATACACTGTCCCATTTGTGGAAACGATACACTGTTCTAGACTGTCAGACAGTACCATTGATTGAATATTTTGTATATTATTTTGCATTGTCTTTAAAAAAAAAAGTTCAAACAAATGTTGCTATTCTAATAAAATGTCTCTCCATTATTGACACTTGCGTTAATCTTGTATGTGCATAGAAGTTTGGTCCTTACAATTTATTAAAAAATAGATAGGTTACAAGGTTAAAATAAACACTATTTCTGTGTTCAAGCCTTTAAAACATTACATGTATAGTTAAAAACTAATTTAATTTTAGTCTTAGAATCCAAGCTTCAAGTTTGTTACATATTATTTAAAATTAAACAATTTTACCAGATGAAAGGAAAGTTAGAACAATAACAGTTTTACTTGAAACTTGTCTGAACCAAAGGTGCTACTGAATTAAGCATTATAATGGGTCAGCATTAAACATTGATTTGATACCAACTTAAAGAATTGTGGCAAACTAACATAAAAATTGAGAATGAATTAAAAACTGGTACTTCAGCAGGGCTGCTGCATGGATGGTCACCCAAACACGCTACTCAGGGGGCTTTGAGGAACCCTGTCCCTTTTCAAAATAGTCGATTCCAGCAATTGGGACACATCGGGACCGGGGCTTTTTTTTCCCAATTAAAAATACAAATTTACTTTTGGCTTATTTGTTTGGTTTTCTTTGAGATTTGTCCCAAATAGCGGCTGTCCCAATGGAATCCACTGTATATATTTTCTTTTTTACTTAACAAATTTGGTGAAAAATGGATCCCCAGATGTCCGGGGCCCTAGAGCTCTTTCTAAATTCGTATAAAACAAAAAATTCACAGGGAATCTCCACACATTGGTTAAATGGATGTAAATTTAATCAGAGATGAAACATAAGTGTTAGAAACTTGCAATTATAAAACATAAGTGTCAAAGATGTACATGTATTAAATTTCAGTAAATTTTGAAAAAATCACTTTCAGTGATTTTAGTCTCCCTTGACAAACTGGAATTGTGTTAGAGGGAAAAACATTATTTATTACTTTAAAGTGATTGTTGCTTTAGTTTGAAAACTATATTTTTATGAAAGGACTTGAAATAGTTTTTCAAAATGTAAATTCTTATTACAAGTTCATTACATCTTTTTTTAAAAATATACTATAAATTTAGTTTCCACATTATTTTTTTTCAATGAAACATACAATGGTCCCAATAAATTTGAAAAAAAGTACTGTATATCACTTCTGCTGAGCCAAGAGGGAAATAAAAATAGCATTGAAAGATTAAAAGAAAGCAGAATAAATTAACAAAATTTATTTCATGAAAGTTTATTTAATAAAGAAATGCTATGTATAGATGACAAATTAAAACAATGTAGTTCAGTGCTGAAATGGGTAACAGTATATGATTGAGTGCAAAGTATTGATACCGAACATTTATAAATTGAATGATAAATATCAACATGCAGTATGATTTTATTAATTAATGAAAGAACTAACTTCACATTTCATTAAAAAAATGTATTTGTTATAAAGTGCAAACTTGAATCTTCAGTGTATTCCCATTCCCTTCTGACAATGAAGATGGAGAAACATTTTAATCTTTTTGTGGGAAATTCAATTTATTGAGCCAGCAGTATGAATCATATATATCAACAATAGTTTTAATTGATT
Organism: Bulinus truncatus; assembly: GCA_021962125.1. Lineage (NCBI taxonomy): Eukaryota > Metazoa > Mollusca > Gastropoda > Planorbidae > Bulinus > Bulinus truncatus. The sequence continues at coordinate 218,505 of JAGDYQ010000108.1, forward strand.
AATAATATAATTGGACTAAATCATTATGAACATTTTTTTTTTAATTACTCAATTATGTTGAAATGAAAAACAATGTTATAGTACATGTTATAGTACATGTCAGGGGTAGCTAGGCTTGATGGTCAATGAGAGACGCAATCTTGTTTCTCAGACACCAAAAAGACGCACCATTTAACAATATTTAGTGGGGAAAAAAGTATTGTAATAGTTATAATTGACTGAAAGGGGGTCACGCTAAGAGCTGCATTTAGACACTACTATATAAGTAATTCAGATAAATTAGTCAACATATTTAATAAATACATTTTGTGAACAAATTATGGGTACAATATGATACACAGAATAACATTTAAGACAACACGTTATGAAAGGAAATAAAGGTTACAATATGTCAGCATATTTCAAAAGCTTCTATTAAAAAAACGGCGAAATTTTGTAAAAATAAAAGCAGCAAAGCACATGTATATTCACAACCTAATTGACAAGCAAAGAATTAATCCAGTCCAGGTTACTTTGTACATTAAATCCAGTCCTGGTTACTTTGTACTATGACCACAAAACTACTCCTCAACACATTCAGTTTTACATATAAGTTATTTTCTATTTAACTGGTTACAAAATTTATTTCAGTTTTTACGTTAAATCAAATGTTTACAAGTGTTTATAAACATTTTTACAAACTTACTGTTCTACTCAGAAAATCTATATGAGCAAACAATAGTCTACAAATACACTGGCAACGTTAAAGAGAGTGCTTGGTACGCTGCACGGGGAAATGACAGGAATTATTGTTTTAGCAAAGCCAATCCCCTTTTATTTAGCGAGAGTGGCCCAAGTTATTATCAATGCCACTGTACTGATAAATGATAACATTTTAGTTTTGATCTCTTACACAGCATGAGTATAGATTCAATGCATATATGTTTTCAATGTACTTAATGAGTAATTGAGTTTTATCAAAGCAAAAAAAAAATTATACATTGCACTAAATATTATTAAATACAAAATAAAAACATGAAAGTATACAATTGCAAATAAAAAAATGAACTAAAAATTTTCAAGGAATTTTTTTGTTTCAAGATAAAATGAGTCAAGTTAAATAAAACAAGTTTCTTAATTTAGACTTTATTTCTACTTTAGCTAAACAAGGAGTGAAAATACAAGACCATAACGAATCAAATGTTAGTTACTCATGATTACTAAATTTACATAAAGAAACATTGTAATAAGGACAAATCAATTAATACAAACAACAGAACCCTGCGTATGCTTATCAGTTTAAAACACAAGGAATGAATTACATTTAACAGAGTCATTTGGTAACTATAATATTACATAGAGGGTCTGATGCCATTAAGCAATTTAAAACAAACAACTAAACTTTAACATAATGTTGTATCATTTTAAGCCAAAAATTGTTTTTTTTTTTTTTAGATTATTTTCATGATCATTAGCAAATGAGAGGCAGCCAAAGGATGCAGTTTATACAGTGTGTAAACAATTTTTTTTTAAACAGTTTAATTGAGAGAAGACTGATTAATCCAACAGAAGTTGAAAAAAAAGTAATAATTCCTTTTATAAACCAAAAAAATGCTGTACTGGTTTCATCAGACGATGTATCTTTCAAGGTGTGAGGTTATAAACCAGATTGACGTTCCAGAGGTTAATGTGAACCACACAACTCCCAGGGAAACATAGACTATGTCACAATGACTAGTGAAGACCTGGCAAGTCAAGTGTGTAGAAATGGCAATACAAAAAATGCCTCCATTTTTGAAACCATGGATTGGATAAAGCTAACAACTAATGAAAACTTCTTGTATTACATTTATTTCCTTAGTTTTATCACCAAGTCATTATTTGCATACGATATTGTAGAAATGAATTCCACTATTACGCCATGATGTTTTTAGTAAACAATAAAGTGCAACCTTTCATGAAGTTACTCGTGTCGTAAAATAGTATTTATTAAGTAAACAAAATACTTTCTAACTATGAACATTTTGTGGGCAAATGAGTTTATAAGAACTAGGCTGTATGTTTACAAAGTAAAGAGAGCTTCATTTTTGAAAAAAATATTTACATGAAAATAATGTTACCAGGAATACTACACTGTCATATAAACAAATGCCATATATATAAATGTCTATGAACTTGATGTTCCATTTTTGGGTCCCACTGCTGAAGAGTCTGAATCCCTTGCAACAGTTATCATAATTTTCCTAGTCCGTTGACATGTTGCTGTTGAGGAGAGCTTGCTTTGAGCTGTTCTTGCATCTTAGCCAACATCTGCTGCATTCTTTGAATCTGAAAGAGATTAACTAAGGGCTTTAAGAAAAAATACATGAAATAATGATTTACGTCCCCTTGACTAGTTCACAAACAGTTTTAGAAGACAATACTTGACACTGACATTACGTCCCCTTGACTAGTTCACAGTTTTAGAAGACAATACTTGACACTGACATTACGTCCTCTTGACTAGTTCACAGTTTTAGAAGACAATACTTGACACTGACATTACGTCCCCTTGACTAGTTCACAGTTTTAGAAGACAATACTTGACACTGACATTACGTCCCCTTGACTAGTTCACAGTTTTAGAAGACAATACTTGGCACTGACATTACGTCTCTTGACTAGTTCACAGTTTTAAAAGACAATACTTGACATTGACAAACAACTACTGTACAGTGATACCTCAGTATCATAATATATGTTTGAGCGACTAATTGTTTGATTTCTGGAATGAGCTTTTTTCTATACTAATCATAAAAAATGGCTTGATCCATTCCTCGATCTTCACAATTTTTTATTTTTTTGGAATGAATAACTATAGAATTTAAGCCAAATGTTAAAAATTTGAATGGAAAATATATAAATTTGTGATTTTTCTTTAAATAAAGGCTAGCAAATTAGGATGAATAGTTTAAGATGATTACGAGAATGGAGAAAAGTCGCAAAAAAATCACACAATATGCTTTCAGATCAAGGAAAAATCTAATAGATGGCATTAACTACATAGTTACACATAAACAACCAAGAAATAAAACATTGAAAGGTCAAATTCCAAAGCAAAGTGGGATTCTGCTGTAAAATCAATGAAATTCGTATTTTGAGATATAGCTGTAATTTGAAAAAAGTTGAAAAACAACAGCAGACTTTTAATTCAATTTGTTTTTTAGGTTAAAAAAAAAGGAAGAATTTCAACTGAACATGAAGGACGAGATGGCCATGTAATAGAAACTTCAACCAGTACAAATGCATTTACAATCCTTCAATTAGCCAAGGCTTTAGAAACTGGTGAATTCTATCTACCTCAGTGGTCCTTATGTTTCATCTTAATGTTTATGACATAGAGAGCATGGAAAACAACAGAGGTTGAAAAGCAATATATCAGGCAACAACCAATGAGAAAAGGCCTAAAGACAGACCAAGAAGCAGATGGTTAGAGGAAGTGGAGAAAGACCTGGAATCCATAGGAGTGAGAGAAGGGAGGAAGAAGACCTTGGATCGGGAAAAAAGGAGAAGAGTAGTAGCAGGGCAGGGCCCTAAATGGGCTGTAGATTCAAAGGAAGAAGAAGAAGTTTATGACATAGTTAAAATTATAAAAAAAGACAGTTGGTTGATATATAATATAAAACAAATATTTATTCTCAGATTTCACTAGTCCGGACACTGGAAAAAAAATCTTCTATGAAAAACAACAGATGTCATAGAAGTCTTCCTCTCCTAGTTTTCCAAAAACTTACTTCAGCATCTTTTTGCTCCAATAATTTCTCAGTATCAGACAGGGCTTCAAAGTTGGGTGCAGAGTCTCTTTTAAGTTTACTGAAAAATTGCGAATATTTAATACTTTTAAATGTTAATTCATATTTGAAGCATTTAAGTTACAGAAAAAGTAAAACAGAATGACGTTGGTTGTGAATTAGTTACAAAAAGCATGCACGAAAGACTAATAATTACTAATATACTTGTCTTATCTAGTTAAAAAAAAAAGTCTTTTTAAAATGTTTAAATCACTCAGTGAATCACTCACCCTCTCTCCTTCTGAGCTGACCCCAACTGTGTCCTGATGTGAAGGGCCCTGTAGTTCTCATAATGTATGTCAGAGGTCACATCCTTCAAGTCTTGCATGTGTGTGCTGCAGACACAAACAAGTGACACATTCAATACATATGTTAAACTATGTTTAACTTATGCCGAGATATACCCAAAAGTAATAGTTTATGATCGGAAATTATAATTCAATTACAGTTCAATATCAAAGAACAGTTATAAATGTATCTACTTATCAATAGTTTTAAATTATTTACAAAAAGGTAATGTAAAAGAATCAAGTCATGATAAACACAGAGTTTTTAAAACTAACGTTTTCTAATATACATTTTTTTTTAAAAGTTTGAAATAAATTTTAATCTTGTCATGTTTAAATAGCAGAATTTATAGGGCAGTGAAATTCGTCCTGATGTCCGATCAACCAGCACTTTCCTTTCCCAATTTCCAGCATTTGGTGTGAGACTATATCAGCTGGAAACGCATTTTTGTAACATTATTAATGCAAGGGAAAAATAACCCATTTACTAGTGCCATTCGTTATAGTTAACACGGTTATATCCCTTAATTAGTATACTGAGTAGGGAGCGACCGATAATCGGATCGGTATCGGTCTTATTTTCCTTCTCTTTTATATGAACCGACCTGTTATTGAGCCTTCATATTTTTTTTTTTTTCTATAAAAAAAAAAAAAAAAACATACAAAAAAAAAAAAAACAAATGATGGGGTGATATTGGTGCGTGGGTTGGTGGGGAGGGGGGGTGGGGGGGGGGGGGGGGGGGGGGGGTGGTGTGGATAGAGGGGAGGGGAAAGGAGGGGGGGGGAATGGTAATTATTTGGGTTTGGGGGAAAAAAAGGGGGGAAAAAAGGAGGGAAAAATGGAAAATTGAATTTGGGTTTGTAAGGGAAGAGGGGGAAGGGGGTAAAAATAGGGGGAGGGGTGGAAAAGGGGGGGGAGAAAGGGGGGGGGAGGGGTACTTTTTGAAATCTAACATAATTAGTTAATCAGCATGAACAAAAAAGCAGTATTTAATTTAACTTTTGGGCTTTTGGGGGGGTGGGGGGGGGGAAGAATTAATTGATTGAAAATTTTTCACCCATATAAATGAATAAAAATCATAATAATTTTTTATATTCGGTCAGTTCTAATTATAGCTACAGAGGTCTAATCTAAGTGAAGAAAATATTGATAATCTGGTCAAATTGTATTTTAATTGTAGCCTATTATGAACATGTAATTAACAACATGACTGGTAATGTTAATGAAAAGCTTATGTTTCCACAGAAGATGAATATTGTAAAGTAGGATACTGAAACTCATTTAACGATAAAAGGCTTAAGTTGACATTGAAATGCCTATAAGTTTCCAGGGTTTTAAGTTTGTAGTAAAAGTATAATACAAATGTCCCTTTATCTTATACCATTCTATTGAAAGAAATGTGTTTATTTTTATTAAAATGCTGTTCAGTTTAATAAAACTTCAAATGATAAAGAAGGAAGACATCTGTGATTCTTTCTCACCTGATGAGCATTTGTCGTAGCCTGGTAAAGTCACAGTGATTTGGGTTGTCAACTGGAAAAACCAACAAAAAAAACTTACAAACAATCAACTAAAGTAGACTGGAAATTCACATGAAAATCAAATAAGTTATACAGTCAAACCTCAGTTTATGACAATAATTTGTTCCAGAGAAGTGCTTCAAATCCAAAATACTAGTATAGCAAAGCAGATTTCCCCATAAGAAATTATGGAAACTGACAGTTGATTCCAGAATATTCTTATACATTGAAATAGAAACATTGTTATGATTTTTTTTGTTCAGTTTAATATACAGTGATCAAAGTTCGCCATTGAGTATGAATATTTAAATGCTACAAACATAATCATTAAGCTTGTCAGCAAAAGAAAAAAAATATGTACTAATCATACTGGGAAGCCTCAATCACATATATACTGTAAGAATTTAAAAAAATTTTTTTTTGATCATCTCGAATGTCAATCATAAATGAAGTTATGTGTAAACTGAGGTTTCACGGTATTCAATAAAAGGAAACAAAAAAATTATTTACATAAAAACAAGAAGTTGGGAAGTGGAGTTTAGAAAGCTCTGTTCCTAAAGAATTCTACAAGTGGCTCACTTGCTTATCATATGGTATTACATGTATTATGTTGTCTCCTAAGAAGGGAAACAATGTAAGGGTAAAAAAAAAGATTTCAATGATTGAAACACTACTCAAGGGAGACAAACCTTCCACAATGCCCCAAGGGTATGCTCTGCCCCTGATCTTCTTTCCTCCTGCCTCTACGACTGTATTACATCCTACAACAGCAAATGGAATCGAAGCCTGCAATAAATATGACTCATTTTATATAGGCATGCATTCAATATAACATGTTTTTTTAAAGACCATTAGTAGCATTTGTATAGTAGTAGATATAACATAATTGTGAAATTAAGTAAAAAAATATATTTGGCTTAACTGTGAAAAAAATAAATAAAAATTACACAGTTGAAAAAAAAAAACCTTTAACATTTTCAATAAGAGAGTTAAATTCAGTTTTTGCTTATTTTATTTGACAATTTAAAATCTGTTTCACTGATTTGAGAAAAAAAAATGATATGGATAATACTTTAACATATCATTGAGTTAAAACAACACACCATTCAATGACAGATTTACAGTTCATATTGTTAACTGTATTTTTAACGTGAATAGTCTGAAATTCCAATACTTGGCCTTATTCACTCAAGTTTAAAAGAAAAATTTGGTGAGTTAGCTCTGTCTATCACACCAATGATTCACAAGTCATACAGTAAACTTAAAAAAAAATCTCACTTTCAACTCTCTGTCCTGCTGTTTGAAATCTTCATCCTCATCGCTGTCACAATCAGGGAACTCATAGATCTGAATGTGATTATCTTCTATTTCCTGAAGTATCTGTATAAATAAAATACAAAACTTGAGCCGAATAACAACAGCCAGTCTCAACTAGATGGAAACGGAAACATTTTAATCAAATGTAAAAAATAACTTCATATGCCTTCTTCATACAATAAACATCAAATATATAATAGACTAGAGGCCGTTAGTCATAGAATTAATTTGCAGAACGGGTAACAACTTTAACCAATAGATTAAAAAAATAATGGAGTCTCTTTTCTTCAAACAAAAAATACCGTTAAAATTTTTTCATTACTTGTAACATTTTAACATATACTTTGTGTGCTTTTTTGCTGTTATCTACATCTGCAATAGGCAAACTACGACCAGCCAGAGTGTTTATCCCGGTCAACTGCCAGGCATTCATTTCCTAGTGAATTACAGCTCTAGCCTTTTAGATTTTGATGTCGACATTAAATTTATATTTGCCTATGTTAACACTCATCTATCTGCTCTTGGTCTAGTCTGATGGTCAAATTTATGAGCCCAAAGTGGCCCACGATTCAAAAAAGTTTGCCCACCCCTGATCGATAAGTTTTTTTTTTGGTACAGCTAATTAGTCTACAGGATGGAAGTAATTCACCAGTGAAGAGTACTTATGACTTAAGAACAATGAAGTACTTTCAATACTCAAGTGTTTTTTTTAATAATTTCAGGAGAACCAACATTCTAAATATTGAGCTCTTGAGGTAAATGAAAACAAATACTAAAAATAATCTTACTCTATTTTTCATATTCCTCAATTCCTCCTTTGTCAGAATGTCAGCTTTAGCTAGTAAAGGAACAATGTTGACTTTATGATGGAGTTTCTTCATAGTCTCTATGTCAATCTGACGCAGCCTGTGTAAAACAAAAAATAATTTAAAAATTAACGATAATAATCACACATGACACAAATCCTCAAATGCGATTGTATAATCATAGTCATGATTTTTTTAATCTTTTATTTTCTAACAAAGCAAAGACACAGCAGCTCAGAAAAATTATATTTTACGGATAAGGAATATTACCAGTGTCGAATATAGGGATTTGGAGGCCCGGGAGCGGGGGGGGGGCTATGCCTCTTGGGGGCCCCTGCATTTTGACATTCGACACCATGCCATGAGATAATGTGCTTGATATATAATGTAAAAAAAATGTTTTAGGGGGGGGGAGGTCCCCCCCTTAAGAGGGGGCCCTGGGTACTTTCAAATTAGGACCCCCCCCCCCCCCACCCTATGTACGCCTCTGAATATTACATTTTTTTTTTAGTTATTACCAAACAGGTTCACATATTGTAAAAAAAGTTAATGACATGAAGTCATTCAGTCTTTTTGTTTTATAAATTAGCAACGTGATACTTTTTATCATTTTTTGTTTGTATCAAAATTAATGAGCAACAAAACACAAGCAAATAATTAATTTAAAAAAGTTTTGCTCTGATTTCTCTAAGTTATTGTGGGAAGATAACACTTAGAAAACAACTGATGTTTAAGACTGCATTTTCACTAAACCTTTATTTTTGTTTTTTATTTTTGTTTCTCTATGATCTTTTGCTATATCATCTTTGTAGTTGCGATAGTTTAATAATGAGGTTTGACTACTGGTATATAAAAAATATACTGATGCCTATTGAGACTTTTATATACATGACAATATTATAATTTGTTCTTTATGTGCATGCTATGTAGCAACGAACTCCATTCTGTCTATAAATCCCTCCCCCTATTACCATGGTAATGAATTCATCTTGCAGACACCAAAAAAATCCCAGCCAGCGTCTTCCATGTTAAAGCTGTGAGGTGGGAGATGGGAATTCGATTATGACCTGGGGGGAAAAACTCATAGCAGAATTACTAATAGCACATTCCTTTTCTGTGACCAGCAGCGTACAATCTTCTGACTTCAAAATGGGGGAGGCCATTTGTAGAGATTCACCCTTAGGGTGGACATTAAGGCGGTCACGGCACTATATCAAATAAAGGAGAAGGCTATCAACCTTCAGTTTGATTTTCACATTAAATGTGCTAATATAAGACACACATCTCTACAAATGAGGCTCTCAGTATGGCTTGAGGCTGAGGCTTGTAGCTCGTCTTTGTAAGGCTTTCAATGGAATACACATTTCCTATCAAAATTGAAAAGGCAGCCTACAACGAGTGTGCTTTAGGTAAGAGTGAAGGGTGTTGTGAGCCTTACACATCTGCCACAACCACAAACTGCCAATGTAAGGGTCTTTGTAATGCCTCATAGACCATGACAATAAACTTTTTTTCCCCTACTTTTTAAACTACCAAGGAGATACCAATGACCTTTCCCCCCTAAACAGGACAACGTATTTATCTCAATGACCTTTCCCCCTAAACAGGACAACGTATTTATCTCCCTGCTGGGTAAATCGAAAGGAGAATCTCAACTATTGTTAAAATATTATTGGAATATAAAAATTTGCGTATGTCTCTCATTGTGTTTAATACAGATTAAAAACGCAAAAATGTTTCTAACTTACCCATGTCCATAAGGTGATATAAAATATAAACAGCAATGAACTCGGTTGTCGACAATGTTTCTCCTGTTCAGGCCACACTCGTCATCATAATACTGTTTAAACTGTTGGTCCACATACTCAATTAAAGCTTTTTGACTGAAATAAAAGTACAATTACATTGGTGAATGAGTTCAAGTGAGAAATTTATCAACACATAATAAGGAGAGCAAAAATTGATTTTCTGATTAGCTATGTCAATACAAAGTATCAAAATGAAGACAAAATGAATGGAGCTAACCTGTTACTGGCATTGACAGCGTCGTTAAAACCTGGTGTGTCTACAATCGTCAACTTGAGCCGGACACCTTTCTCCTCAATCTCCAGCTGTTTCTTCTCAATATTCACGGTTCTCTCCACCAGGTCTACATCAAGAAGCAAAATAAAAGACGTTCAGAGATCATATTAAATGGCTAGCTAGGACTCATATAAATAAACAACAACAACCACAACAAAAACAACTTCAATACTAAAATTATTATGACAGATGCAACTATGGTAAAATTAAGTTTCGGTGCATTTCACTGACTTATACACTTATTTCCACTTTAAGAAATTCAGATGGAAATAGTTTACAGCTTTGGGCGGAGCTATTTAAATGGACAGGGAAGGGGACAAATGGTGGCATGGTACAGCGCTCAACTGTTGAACTGAGGGTCCCTGGTTCGATCTCAGGTGAGGACCAATGAATATTTCAGGTCTTGGTTAAGGTCCCCGCATTTCCCGTGGTGCACCCAAGGCAATGGCACAATCGGATATAGTGGATATAAAAGAATGGCACCACAGAATCCATCCCATAAGTAGTTTATGGGGGATCTAAGAGATTTCATCTCATCCTTACAGTGACTTCACACATGCTATGGATAAGGAAACTCAGCAACTGGTGAGGGCTTCTTTCCAATATAAATTACAGGGCCACTGATTGGTACTTTTGCCAACGGCTTCCACAAAATATCTCAGAAAACTCTCTCCCTTAAAAACGGCTATGTCTCTGGATATCAGTTTTATATTGATGTAAAGGCCTCAGAATTTTAAATTCAATATTGTAATTCAATTCATGCAACCCGAAATGTACGGCAATATAAATGACATTCAAGAAAAAATTCTATCAGTATTATTCAGTATATGCTGATATGTGCATTATGTAAATTTGCTTCAGAACAAGCTATCTTTATGGACTATTTTATATTTTCCATCTCATTAATGTGTTGGTATATTTAATAAAACAGAAAACAAAATATAACAGAATTGGACAGGCATTGAAATGCAAGCTGGGAGTAAGACTGTGCTGGGAGTAAGACTGTGCCAAAAAAAATTTGACAGAATCAAAAAGATGACTACAACTGAGATATTAAATTTTGAGCCTCTTAAATTAAAAACTCCACCTGTACAGATCTGGGTGATATGAAACTTACCATTGACACTTGGAAGCTCTCTATCTTTGTACAGATCTGACAGAAATAAACTGTTGATTAGTGTTGACTTGCCTAGTCCTGACTCACCTGAGGGAAAGATAGAGAAAAGAATATTAGCAGCCACCTTACGAGAAGCGAGGAAACACTTTTAAATTATAGTTTAAAAAATGTTTTTCTGAAATTAATCCATTTTGGTAGGCTATATGGTATCAATTCAACAATTAATTACCACCAAATTGTACCGAAAATATGAAATGGTCAAAAGAATATTTTTAAAAGAGCTAAAAAGAAGACATGCACAAAAATAAAAATTTCCTGCACTGTTATTAAAAAGTAGGAATTAATAATGAAAGCAGATATCTGCAAGTGTTGTAAATGTGAAAAGATAAATTAGGACTTGAAAAGAAACTTCTTTTGATCTTTGAGAAACAGGTCTTCTGTTAAATTTCAAAGCCATTTTAGTAAACTAATTGATGTATGTTTGTCATTTCAATTAAAAAAAAATAGCAGGATGTCATCTATAATTAAATACTGCAGTTAAGTGATAAAACTGAACATTTCACAGCAGACCAAAATAAAAACATAAATATTTGAGTTATACATTGTTTTGTTTCATGAGACTCTGGAATGTGAATTAAAATTTTCTTAACAAACATCTTTTCAGTAACAATTTCTTTTCTGCAGATAATAACATGTCATGCATGAGTGAGCAGCCACAAGAGCTACCAACCATAAACTACTGAAACATGAGCCACACATTAACTAGTTGTTGCTACTGAAACTAATGTAATAAGGGGCAGCAGACATAAGGCGGAATGCATCCCCAACGCACCGTAGTCCTAAGGGGCCTTGTCAGGAACAGTAATCTGCTATGACTTAGCAATTTGTGTGTGTGATCAGAGCCCCCCCCCCTCCCCCAGTTGGGGGGGGGCAGAGGTCAGCTGGCAGCAGCCCAGCCCTGCATCATACAACAGGAGGTCAGCAAAGACTGACATTTCTAAAACAATTCCCCAGCACAGCAAGTTTTATTTTTCTATCCTTACCAACCACCATGAGTGTAAAGTCAAATCCTTTCCTGACAGCCTTCCTGTGAACCTGTTCTGGCAGGGTGGCGAAACCAATAAATTCATCTTCGTCCTAAAAAATAAATAAATAAGAAGATTAATCAAACAGTGGTAGATTATTTTTTTCCGTTTAAATAAAGGCCAACTAATGGGATTACTGATCAAAATGGATCAAGGCACTGAGTCTGGCACCTTGCTAATAGCGCAGACGGATGAGAAGCATATTGCGGCAGACGATGATATATTGCGGCAGACGATGAGATACATATTGCGGCAGACGATGATATATTGCGGCAGACGATGATATATTGCGGCAGACTGTATATGGGGTAGACGATGATATATTGCGGCAGACGATGATATATTGCGGCAAACGATGATATATTGCGGCAGACTGTATATGGGGTAGACGATGATATATTGCGGCAGACTGTATATGGGGCAGACGATGATATATTGCAGCAAGCTGTGTATGGGGCAGACGATGAGAAGCGTATGGCATTGTCTTGTACGTATGCTTGCCTCCCCCACGCCCCCACGTTGTCTTGTCGGTCTCTACCTAACCCAACCTTGACCTTTTAGTTCAATGCGCATGAACTAACGTCTGACCATAAAGCCATAGATTTACAATCACATCACCAAGATCTTACCTCATCATAAAAAAAAACAAATCAAGTTGGGTCTATGGTCTTAAATACATTGGGCACCATATTGAAGTGACCCTAACCATTTCATTCTCAATATCAATAAGATATCAAGGGACATAAATACATCTTGATGGAGCCAAACGTAACACTCTGAATACCCAGAAACCCGTCCATCACTGACAGACATCCATACAGGTACTCAGGATATATAAAAAAGGGGGGGGGGACGTGTTTGAGTAAAACTGAATCAATATTGACTGCGGTGAAACTGACAATTTTACTCAGTGGTAGAAGCGGACACCTACAATATTTTTTCTGTATATGGGGCAGACGACGAGATGCATATTGCAGCAGATTGAAAGATGGTGGTAGTTTGACTACAGCAAACTTTCCTAATGTTTACCATCATTTCATGCATACTTTTTGAACAGAACATCTTATCCTAGCTAAATATCATGTCTCCATTTTTATACGTTTTTTGAGCAGCTATAAACTGTGGATTCAAATGGTGGCCATGAAGATCAATGGTGGCCATGAAGATCAATGGAAATGTCGCCATGAAGATCAATGGTGGCCATGAAGATCAATGGTGGCCATGAAGATCAATGGAAATGTCGCCATAAAGATCAATGGTGGCCATGAAGATCAATGGAAATGTCGCCATGAAGATCAATGGTAACCATAGAGATCAATGGTGGCCTGGAAGATCAATGGTGACCATGAGGATCAATGGTGGCCATGAAGATCAATGGTGGCCATGAAGATCAATGGAAATGTCGCCATGAAGATCAATGGTAACCATAGAGATCAATGGTGGCCTGGAAGATCAATGGTGGCCATGAGGATCAATGGTGGCCATGAAGATCAATGGTGGCCATGAAGATCAATGGAAATGTCGCCATGAAGATCAATGGAAATGTCGCCATGAAGATCAATGGTGGCCATGAAGATTAATGGAAATGTCGCCATGAAGATCAATGGTGGCCATGAAGATCAATGGTGGCCAGGAAGATCAATGGAAATGTCGCCATGAAGATCAATGGTAACCATAGAGATCAATGGTAGCCTGGAAGATGAATGGTGGCCATGAGGATCAATGGTGGCCATGGAGATCAATGGAAATGTCGCCATGAAGATCAATGGTAACCATAGAGATCAATGGTGGCCTGGAAGATCAATGGTGGCCATGAGGATCAATGGTGGCCATGAAGATCAATGGTGGCCATGAAGATCAATGGAAATGTCGCCATGAAGATCAATGGAAATGTCGCCATGAAGATCAATGGTGGCCATGAAGATCAATGGAAATGTCGCCATGAAGATCAATGGAAATGTCGCCATGAAGATCAATGGTGGCCATGAAGATCAATGGAAATGTCGCCATGAAGATCAATGGTAACCATAGAGATCAATGGTGGCCTGGAAGATCAATGGTGACCATGAGGATCAATGGTGGCCATGAAGATCAATGGTGGCCATGAAGATCAATGGAAATGTCGCCATGAAGATCAATGGTAACCATAGAGATCAATGGTGGCCTGGAAGATCAATGGTGGCCATGAGGATCAATGGTGGCCATGAAGATCAATGGTGGCCATGAAGATCAATGGAAATGTCGCCATGAAGATCAATGGAAATGTCGCCATGAAGATAATGGTGGCCATGAAGATTAATGGAAATGTCGCCATGAAGATCAATGGTGGCCATGAAGATCAATGGTGGCCAGGAAGATCAATGGAAATGTCGCCATGAAGATCAATGGTAACCATAGAGATCAGTGGTAGCCTGGAAGATGAATGGTGGCCATGAGGATCAATGGTGGCCATGGAGATCAATGGAAATGTCGCCATGAAGATCAATGGTAACCATAGAGATCAATGGTGGCCTGGAAGATCAATGGTGGCCTGGAAGATCAATGGTGGCCATGAGGATCAATGGTGGCCATGAAGATCAACGGTGGCCATGAAGATCAACGGTGGCCATGAAGATCAACGGTGGCCATGAAGATCAATGGAAATGTGGCCATGAAGATCAATGGCGGCCATGAAGATCAATGGTGGCCATGAAGATCAACGGTGGCCATGAAGATCAATGGAAATGTGGCCATGAAGATCAATGGTGGCCATGAAGATCAATTGTGGCCATGAAGATCAACAGTATAAATGAAGATCATGGTGGCCATGAAGATCAGTGGTGGCCATGGAGATCAATGGAAATGTGGCCATGAAGATCAATGGTGGCCTGGAAGATCAATGGTGGCCATGAAGATCAATTGTGGCCATTAAGATCAATGGTGGCCATGGAGATCAATGGAAATGTGGCCATTAAGATCAACGTGTCCCCCCCCCAATTTTCGCTATTATTATTAATATAAAATGTTTTCAAAACTCATGTGCCTATGAAAGTAAAGTTCCTTTAGCCTAACAGGCCATGTAGACAGCGACCTAGTCTGACTATTCACAAGCAGGGTTCTGTTGGGACTGTACTTGTCATGCACAAGGAAATGTAACTTCATTTGAAAAGAATAAAAGAACCTTGGTTCATTCAACAGAATCTGTTAGTTACAGTTTTTTTTGTTACTGATTGTAGGGGACATATTCGTTAGTAACACTGATTGTAGAGGACATATTCGTTAGTAGCGCTGATTGTAGTGGACATATTCGTTAGTAACCTAAACCAGAAGTCAGATGATTAGAACTTAAAAATGTCCATCTTAAGTTTCCCACCAGTTTATCTGTCCATCTTTATGTATGGCCTGACCATCGATAAAGTCACACACTTCTCTACAAAACTCAATACACTTCCTGTCAAGCTCAAGCTGGACGATGGGATGCTGGCCATAGAAACTGTGTCACTGAGGGAGATAAGTAGATGATGAGTCAAAAATTATTTTGATGGGGGGAAAAAGTCACAAAAGTTCAAAGGTTTTTTTCTCTGCGACAGTGAGCACATAGCACACTTTGAACATAACGAGCGATCCATATGACATTTTAATGTCAGGCAAACGCGCAAGCCTGCCTGACTGCAGGCTTACTAGTAGGTAAAGCGACTCTGACAAAATGTAATTGGAATTTTGTTGTGTGTGTGTGTGTGTGTGAGAGAGAGGTCCCTGTAAGGATGAGATGAAATCTCTTAGATCCTATAAACCACTAATGGGACGGTTTTTTTTATGGTGCCCTTCTTTCATCCCCACCATAGCCGATAGTGCAATGGCCGCGGAGGCACGACGGGAGACATAGCCATGATCTGAAATATCCATTGGTCCTCAATGGAGATCGAACCAGGTACTTGTAACAATAGCTTTGGATAGATCCATACAAGTTTAGAACCACTGTTCAGTGATTTTTGGTTTGAGAGAGAGAGTGTGTGTTTGTGAGTGCGTATAATGGGGGGGGGGGTCAAGGAGAGGCATAGCTTGCGCACACACATTAGTCTTGGAAACTCACGGGCGGGGGTGGGGTGGGGAGAGGATAGAGGAATCAGTGACGTCTCTGGTATTCGAACCCCTCCCCCCTCTTCCATCCAAGTCGCAACTACAGGCATTTGGGAGCCACCGCAATGTAAAAGTCATGTGACGCAACTACAGGCATTTGGGAGCCACCGCAATGTAAAAGTCATGTGACGCAACTACAGGCATTTGGGAGCCACCGAAATGTAACAGTCATATGACGCAACTACAGGCATTTGGGAGCCACCGCAATGTAACAGTCATGTGACGCAACTACAGGCATTTGGGAGCCACCGCAATGTAAAAGTCATGTGGCGCAACTACAGGCCCCGACACTGGAGCCAATCAAGAGTAAACGAACATTTTCTGAATCTAACATTGACAGTGTCTTCACTGGACCTACACTGCCGCGCCCACTCTATAAATATACATAAACAAGCACACTCAAAGAACATACAAATTAACTACTGAGAAAAATGAAATAAAAATATAATATATATAAAAGCGATTTGGGTTCTGCGTTAAATCGAAAATAAAGAATTAATACAACAGTATTCCAGTTTAAAATACAATCATGAAAAAATCGGATCTTCCCGAAACCAAAAATAACCTAGCCTACCGATCAAACCTAAGGTTTTGCAGGGTACAGCTAGTATTTAATATAATGTTGACAAAAAAAATGAAATGGTTGTCTTTAAAAAAAGTAAACTATGATATAAAAAATATAACAACTGTCACATTTCTCAACAGCAATCGTCAGTGAAAAGTGGATTCAAATAAAATTTGTTGACATCACGTACTTAAATTGAATGTCATGTTTAGTAAAACAATGACATGGTTGTGTTGATTACCGTATATTTATTTGTTTGTTTGTGTGCGCATACTTCTTAGATGGTTGAAAATTAACACCTGTATACTGAATACACCGAAAACAATCAATGAAGAGGGTTTTTATAATTCTTTTCTCACTACCAGTGTCGGTTGTCTAGTTTTGACAGTGAGGGGGGGGGTTCTAACTTGTTGCCTAGTTTTGACAGGTGGAGGGAGGGCTCTAGCCAGTTGCCTAGTTTCGGCACTGAAACCGTTCTTTAGAACGGCTCTGCTTATTACTGAAGCACGGCCTTGATAAATCTAATCACGGGGGCCCAGCAGTGCTGCTTCGGGTTATAAAAAAAAACGACATAAGCTGTGACTTTTTAGGGCCCAATTTCTGCCCTCCCCCCTTACCCCCCCCCCCGCCCCATCAACGATCATAAGAAATGCACATTACCAACGCCGCCCTGGGGGGAACCTTTGACTGACTCGTGCGCTTTACTTGTGTCAAGTGTTGACTTAGATACACGGTTGGGATGGAATGTCGTAAGGCTGCGGTTTACCTATTCTATTTTTGGAATAGCTTTAGTCTTATTTACGTTTACATATTTAGTTAGAAGACGGATGTGTAAGCCTCAATGAGCAGGACACAGCAACAGTAAAATAATAATAAAAAACAAACAAACAAATGTAGAGCTTTTATTGTTCAGTTCACAAGGGAAACGATCGTCGCGCGGTAAAGCGCTCGACTGTCAACCTGAGGGTCACGGGTTCGATCTTCGGTGAGAACCAATTAAGTGAATTTTTTTCAGGTCACGTTTTCAAGTTGTCACCACGTCTCCCGCGGTGCCTCCATGGACAGTGCACTATCATCTATGGTGCGTGTATGACAGAAGGACACTATAAAATCGTCTGGTTAGTGGCTAAAAGGATCTTAGAGACAAACACCTCACCCTTAGCGGGGGGGGGGGGACTCATAGCTTAGTTCTGAAAGTAAAAAAAAATCTTTGGGCTACTTTATACCACATAAGTCCATTATTTGATCTCCGGGCCGCAGTGGGGGGGGGGAAGAAAATGAGTTTCAAGTAATACAAATAATAGAGTACACAAGTCTTCCCCTCCTCCCCCCCCCCGCCCCCCAAACAGTAATTCATCACAGGTGTAGGTTTACCGTAACTCTATATATGCATACTAGAATGTTACCACTGGCTGCGGTAGGAACACGTGACACAAGACGATCTTATGTTTCGTTTCGTAATTTCAATACAACTTTTTTAAACTTGATCTCATGCTACACTTAGAGAGAACACAGTGACAGACACATGCGTTTCAAGCGAATATTGCATACGCCTAATTTGATGACGTAATATAGCCTATCTTACACATGGGCAAAGTAGGTGACCGCTTAAGACTCAATTCAAAGGGCCCTGTTTCAATAAAATATGACTCTATACAAGACTTAAAGTCAGATATGCATGGCCAATTATTAAAAAAGTCAGATATGCATGGCTGATTATGACATAACAATGCGGATTTAAAAAAAAAATCATTCAACATCCATACAGATACAATGATGTTCACGTGTTATACAGTAAACATCGGTGATAGCACTCCTTCCCCTCCCCTATGAATTGAGGATAGTCACTGCACTATATAAAATGTATCAAAATGACTGGTTATTTCAAAATTACAGAGAGCTGTGTTGTGATATGACAAGAGATTTAAACAAAACAGACAGAGATATCATTGAGAAATGTAAACAAATTTATAAGGTGGGGGGGGGGGCGGTGGAGGAAGTGGAGATGGAGAGATGGGAATATAATAACTGCAAAAAAAAAAATGTAATTCTATTGGTTGAAAAAATAACAAAAAGATGATCGACACAACGACATAACATGTCAAAGTGTTGTTGTTGTTGTTTTAAAGTGACATAGATGTCATCATAGATGTCATCATTCGTGATACGAGTAACGTTCTGATGTTTATGGGAGAGAGGACATCATCAATTCATCACACATACACACACACACAGACATAGAGACACTAGTTGAGTGGATCTGATGAGTCAGCACTCACAGTCGAGCTGAGTCAACTACATTGTTTCCCCAATTCAGCCCACGCCCTGGTCTAAAGCCGGCACTAGTCTCAAAAGGTATCTGATCTGTAGTGACCGTTGTGTGCGGGGTAGGAGAGCCGAACATAGATACACACATAAATATATATATATATATGTAGCGTTAAATGTAATTCGATACTAATATATGACTAAATGGTCATGTGATTAACATTGTAGTTTTAAATGTAATCCAATACTTATATATGATTATATGGTAAATGTGATACACGTAGTCTTAGTGTAGTAGAGTGTACTCAGAGCTGCTTCTAGCCCATCTGTCGCCCGGGAGCAAACAATGACTTTCTAGCACAACTTTAAGCGCAACCAATCACAAATGTCAATTTTTGATAATGTTATGCATAAAGCCTTCGATTCACTGCGGACCTCTGACAATCGATAATGGGCTACTTCCTATAGGCATCAGAAATTAAAAAAAAGCTTACAGAATGAAATGAATTTAGAGTTGAAGACTTTTGCCCCCCCCCCTCCTTTTTTTTTTCAGAGACTGCCGCCCGGGTGTTTTGCACCCCAATCATAGAATGGTTTAACCCTGGTTTTACTACATAATAGTACAGTACAGTACATTAGTATCGCATGGTTTTGAATGGTTTGCGATCTTGTACATGTACAATAGTATAATACAGTTTGTTAGTAAGGTAATGTATTGAATAGTTTGCGATATTGTACATGTACAATAGTACAATGCAGTAGCGAGCAGACGACAGTATTATACAATACACATTACATTTGTACTGAGGGTGGCCATGACCTCTCGCATGGGGGTCAATGAAAATTTCACGAATACAATTAATGCAATGTTCGAAACAAAAATATTCAATGGGAGCCAAACCAATCTCAGAGAAGAACCGCATTTGGGCCACCATTTGATGCAGTACCAAAGGGGGGGGGGCGGCGGCTAAATGATTTTTTTTATCCTCAATAAAATCTTGATCAAATAACCAGAGTGCGTCTCTTGGAAGTTTTTTTTTTGTTGAAAGTATTCTATAATTAAGAGAAATTCTGTTCTTATCGCCCTTGTACTTGTGACTAAACCCTGGTTTATATGATGTCATACTCAATAGTAAGTCTGACCTCATGCACGTTGATATATATATATATATATATATATATAATAAATACACAAATGTATAGTGATTCAGTGTTGCGTGAAATCTAAACAAGCGACAGACAGACAGACACACACACACACACACACAGAGGTACTGTTCTACTTACTAGGGTAAACCTTTCAAGTCCTGACATTTTTAAAACGCAGCACGGTGATGAAAAAACCTAGATCCTCGAAAGCACCAATGATACAGTTTTTTTTTATTATGCTCTTTTCTTTTTAGTTTAACGCCCCCGCACACACACACACACACGCACACACTCACACACACGCACGCACACACACACACTCACCCGCACACACACACTCACACACACACACGCGCACACACACCCGCACACACACACGCCCGCACGCACACACACCCGCACACACACACCCGCACACACACACACCATAGTCGAGTGTGCAATGGCTATGGAGGCGCCACAGAGGAGATGGGCAGGTGACTGGACTGGGGGTTTGAACCCGCGACCCGCTGCATGCAGACTGAGGGACACGCAATCAAAACGCCACGGTGCCACCTTTGCGGACCGATCACACCAAGTTCCAACTTAGAATTTATTTACTAAATAATTAATATAGTGAACTCGACTCGCATGCAAAGGGTTAGGGTTCTATCCCCGGCAAAGCTAAACATATTCTCCGCTGACTTAAGAGAAGAGATGGGCGCCATCCAAGTCCCTAACCCCACAGAAAAGACGGATGAAAAAGTCCAACAGACGTGTCCATTAGTTTCCCCAAAACGACCATACCAGTTAAAGGTGTATATATATAAGGTGGGCCAAAAAAAAAAGAGAACATCATATAGCATTCACATTATTTTTAAAAAAAGTAAAAAAAAAAATTGTCATATTAAAATCCAAAATAGCGCCCAGAAATTGTCGTACTAATGACGTCATATATCTAAACGGGCAAGTAAATGAGTTAAGATATTATGCATACAGCTAAAACAAACTTTGATATAATTATATTACTTTCTACGCAATGTTCTCACTTTTTTAGCCCACCCTGTATATATATGCAAAAAAATGCATATTTTTACCTAATGCTATTTATGTCCATTGAGTTTCCAACAATGGAGGTGATTTCACTTAAACATAATTTTCCGTATCACTGATTCAAAATTCGAGAGATGACAGACACATTCTAATAATAATTTTTTTGAACAAGGGCGATGTACAACTCTAAGTTAGCAACGATACGGAATGGGTAAACAAAACAAAAAGTAAACATAAACGAACATGTAACAAACATTGTTACTACACGAGAGAGAGTCTGATGCGTGTCGTTCACCGGGTCATTTGCATAATATAGTTGTAAATGTCATGCTAGTGTGTTGTAAATGTCATGCTAGTGTGTTGTAAATGTCATGCTAGTGTGTTGTACCTCAGTGACACAAATAATAGGCTTGAGAGATAGAGAAAAAAACAAACAAAACAACACAACGGAAGTTGATCATAGAGGTAGAGACGTTTTTAGTTTGATCGGTGCCGTCGGCAGACCTGTGGAGATAAGAGGGGGCCCTTAGAAGACTAATGAGATATAATTGTGTCGTTGGCAGACTTGTGGAGATAAGAGGTGGCCCATAGAAGACTAATGAGATATGTTGGTGTCGTTGGCAGACTTGTGGAGATAAGAGGTGGCCCATAGAAGACTAATGAGATATGTTGGTGTCGTTGGCAGAATTGTGGAATGAGGATGAGGGGGGGCCTAACTTATGGAGATATGTGAAAGGGGCCGTGGCAGAATTGTGGAGATATGCAAACATTGGGATTGTGAGGGGGTGGATATGTTGTCGCTGAGTGTGTATACCATAACAACGGCCCTGAAAAGGTCATATAAATTGTCCTAAAATAGAGATATGAATAGAAGTCACATACTTGAGTGACAATGGGGGCAGGAAAGAAGAAATCTAAAATTATGGGAGAATATGCTTGGAAAGTGGAAGATCCCACAAAATACTTCAAAGAAAGAGGCTAAAAAGTCTTAACCTGTTTCTGCATTAAGCCAATTTAAATGTCAGATCCCAATGGATCCCCATGCAGAAGGTTTGGAGTTTTTTGTTTTAAGTTTACTTCCACTGCAAAAGGAACTCACTACAGATAATGTCACTTTTTTGTTTTGTAACCTGTTGTGTACATTAACTTACAACTAGCTGGCGCGTACATCATTACCTTATATCTAGCTGGCGTGTATACCATTCGTTTCGTCAACCTGCGCCTCAGGCCCGGGGTGGCCGGGATCATAGAGTCAAAGGTCATCACTGGCGGGGACACGAGAGCGGGGACAGTTTCACTTTGACCACTGAGGGCCGGGTCGCTGGCACTGTTCTCCTGGAGATTTCTTCTGGACGTATTCCTCTTGGGCTTGACTGGGCTCAGTCGGCCTGTCTCCATGGTTTTTTTTTTTTAAACGTTCTTGAAAGATTGTTTAATCCCAGACGAAGAAATATTTCTTTCGTTTATTCCATAATGAGGTTAATCCAGATTTTTAATGAAATATCTAAACAAGCGCGCGGTCACTTTAAAAATAAACCAGAATCAGTAACTGACAATAAAAAACAATCAATAATACAATCAAATATTTTCTTTTAAGTCCCCAACTTTATAACACTGGATACACTGTAGCAGTAACAGTAAAAAAAAATTTTTTTAGAAGCTTTGGGTTATTAGGAAGTCGTAAACAATGAACTATTCAAATTAGTTTCGAACAATTCAAATTAGTTTCGAACAATTTAAATTAGTTTCGAAAAATTCAAATACGTTTTTTTTAAAAACATTTTCCATTGGATGAATTAATAATAGTTCTTAAAAAACATCCTAACAAGTGAGATTAGGAACTCAGTGATGTGGCAGTAAGTTGGGGAATACATCCAAAACAAAAAAGCGTGCATATGCCTTCAAGTATAGACACTAATTTGACTCATTCATCTTCAATTGTTGTTGTTTTTTTTTTAAAACTCTAATCACACAGTGGCGGACTTACGTTAGTTGAGGCCCTGGGCACAGAAGTAAATGTTGGGCCCTTTAGATAAAAGAGAGAGAGAGAGAGAGAGAGAGAGAGAGAGAGAGAGAGAGAGAGAGATATCTAAGAGTTTGAAATTGGAGCTCTGTGGGGCCCCTAATTATTTGAGGGGCCCTAGGCGCGCGCCCGGTGAGCCCCGTCCTTAAATCCACCTCTGGAGATACCTGATCGATGAAAGTAAAAGAACAGCAGGAAAAAAAAGGGTCATAAAACACAAAGGAAAGATTTTAAATGTGAGAACACAAATTCCAATAAGGCAGATGATAATGTATCCCCCCCTCCCGCGGGGTGTGTGTGTGGGGAAGGGGTGTGGCGTAAGGCGCGTGCCAAAAAAAAGTCTCCCTCTAGTTACGCCACTGCCCCGTTCCCCTCCCCTCCTCGTTCATTTTCACCTTGTGAAGCAAAGAAAAATGAGGCAAACCGCGTTTAAACTTTACAAATACATCCAAGTAGCCCACAGCGTCAATCTTTTAAAATTAATTTGGAAAAAAAAATCTGTGTTTATCTTACAAGAAGGACACATGAACTAGAACCGGAGATGCAGAGGGTTAATTAATTTATCAATAAATTAACTACCGGTTTATATTTCAACACTAAGTTGTTGTTTTTTCTTCTCTTCTTTTTTAATTAACGACCTGATAAGAATCTTTAACAAGAGTTCACGTTTTTGAAAACACTTTATGAAAACAAAGCCATGAAATTGATAGTAATAAAGTAACACACTCACAAGCCAAGAAAACAATTAACTTTTTGGTTTCAACATGTTTCCCCTTTTTTAAAGAAAATTAAAATCCACAATCAAAATACACTGGGAAAAAACAATACAACTAACAGTAACACACACAGAAAGGCAAAATATAGGCCATGTCTAATACATGTTATTTATCCAACACTTTTTTTTTATATTGTTATTTTAACACATGACTGAAATAAGTTATCCTTTTAAACTTGCAGAGCACAGTCCGTTAAGTACAATACACACACACACACCACAAATAAGACTAACCCAATGTGTAGCAGACGTAATACGACAGAAGCCTTTTCACGGTTGTGTACCTCCGCTCTACTTGAAAATTAAGTGACGAACTCCACATCGGGGACTTTTTTTTTAAATGTTTTTCTTTTCGTATTAAAACCGTAAAGAGGAAAAGAAAGGGGGGGGGGTAGTGGTTGTAGGTTAGGACGACAAAGGCATGAATGTATGTCATATGTACGTTCAAAACAGACTCTAAAATTAACTGTGTGAAAGTATGTATGTAATGTATGTACGTATGTGCTGTAGTGCAGAATTGCTTGCCTGTGTATATTGTATGTTTGATGGAGGCATTATTATATATGTCCACATGTGTGGTGTGCATAGATAATTTCAGAGCAGCTCTTAAGGATGGGGTTAATGAGGCGGCTGTCTAGGGATGGGGCCCCTGTCTAGACTATTGAAAAAAAAGTCTGATTTAAAAGATATAACTTTTTTTCCGAACGAACTTGCTTACTCCCGAGGAATACTATGTGCAGGTTTCAAATTGGGACACTTCCAGCAATCAGGTCGCAAGAAAAGGGTAATCTGAGGACATGTCAGGGGACCCCCCTAGCTAAAATGATAAAATTTGGACGGGGGTGGGGGGGGGAGCGGAGCAGAGGGTCTGAAAACGACCCTGACAACGTTCTAGCTTAGAGCCTAGAATGTCATTTTGCCCAGCCCAGCCCCCCCCCACCTTTGCATTGGGTCCAAAATGTTCATTGCCTACGGCCCATAAAAGACTTTTGTTTATGTTTCTATGGGTGTTTGTACATGTTTGTATAGGAGTTAGTACAAGTACATGCTAGTTTAGGTGTTTTGCACATGCTTGCATGGACGTTTGTACATGTCTGTATATATTGTATGTCTATACACGTTTGTATGGGTGATTGTACATGTTTGTATGGGTGTTTGTACATGTTTGTATGGGGTGTTAGTACATGTTTGAATGCATCTGATGTGAAGGGAGTTGTGTGTCAAAGTGTTTCAATAAATATCAGCGCTAATTTATCAGCAAATTATAATTATACAGTATCTCAGCAAAACTGACTTGATTTTTTTTAAAGATGACAGACATTGTAAATACCCCCCCCCCCAACCCCTAACCTCCATTTCTCTGTCTGTTTAGCCAACTTCTCAACGGTTACAACAAAGAAGTCGATTTCTGTTAAAGTCATGTGGCTGATGGACCTGTATCGACCAATGCCCCCTCCCCCCCACACGACTGGACAGTGGACACACGCAGAAAGTGGACAACGTGCAAACATTTCGTTTGTTACATTCATCCAGCCTCTCTTTCCATCTTTTATACCTCTGCGTTTCTATTGTCTTCTTTCCCCCCTGGTTCTTTTTAGAGCATTTTCGAAAAAAAAATGCTCTATTGTCCCCGTTTTGTCTGTCTGTCTGTCTGTCTGTCATCACCCTAGATCTCAACAACCATAAGTCCTAGACCCATGATGTATATATCATTTTGTAGGTCTTGGCCTGCCAAGAAATGACTTTTTTCCATTTCGCGATCTGACCTCTCAGGGCCGTAAAAGGGGCCTTATAAAGTACCGTTTTTTACTATATAAGCTATATTAATAATGGACCGCCCTATATCTCAGCAACCATAAGTCCTAGACCCATGATGTATATATCATTGTGTAGGTCTTGGCCTTCCAAGTGTACATCAAAAGTCCATTTCGCGATTTGACCTCTCAGGGCCAAAATAAAAGAATTTTTTATGTACCGTTTTGCTTATATTTTAAATATAAATAATAAAAGCTAATCAAAGGGGCGTAATCATTATTTATTTTTGTAACAGTTATTCAACATGACTTACTTGTCCTTTTATTATCTTTTTTCAGATATATGCATTACACAATTGAATTTATAAACATTTCCAAAATTTACAAATATTTACAACATGAAAATGCGCTAACACGTCCTGTGTCCAGAATGGAACAGGCTTAATTGCTTGTTTATATTTCTCCAATTGAACGTTCTCAAATTTGTCTTTACCCATCATGCCTCAACATCTGTCTGTCTTTCTTGTCTTGCGTCTTTTCTCCCCTGACTATGCCAGTCTGTCTGACTTGTGCCTATTCTCCCATATGTACATCAGTCTGTCTGACTTGTGTCTTTTCTCCCCTGAATACGTCAGTCTGTCTGACTTGTTTCTATTCTCCCATATGTACGCCAGTCTGTCTGAATTGTGTCTATTCTCCCATATATACGTCAGTCTGTCTGACTTGTGTCTATTCTCCCGTGTGTACGCCAGTCTGTCTGACTTGTGTCTATTCTCCCCTGTGTACGCCAGTCTGTCTGACTTGTGTTTATTCTCCCCTGTGTACGCCAGTCTGTCTGACTTGTGTCTATTCTCCCCTGTGTACGCCAGTCTGTCTGACTTGTGTCTATTCTCTATTGTGTACGCCAGTCTGTCTGCCTTGTGTCTATTCTCCCCTGTGTACGCCAGTCTGACTTGTGTCTTTTCTCCATTGTGTACGCCAGTCTGTCTGACTTGTGTCTATTCTCCCCTGTGTACGCCAGTCTGTCTGACTTGTGTCTATTCTCCCCTGTGTACGCCAATCTGTCTGACTTGTGTCTATTCTTCCCTATGTCCGTCTGTCTACCATACAATACATGATGAAGCAGGGAAGTCCGTGAAATGTTAGACCAACCAGCTTAAAATATAAAGTAGCTGTAGCCACAGACACCCAAATAGAATTGATCAAACTGGTTTGATGGGGCCCCCAAAGATAATAATAAAATGAAGTATGATCAGCAAGGGGCTCCCTGGGCAGACCGGTCTGTTCGGGGCCCCCATAGAAAATACTCAATATAATTAAATGTAAATGGTCAATCAGCATTGGGGCAATGGGGCTTAGCCCAGAGGGGGATTCTGAGCAAGTGTCCGGGCGAGGCCCAAGCGAAAAGATGGCCACATCTATAGTTCGAATCAAGAAAAGAGAAACAAACACACACACGCACACAAACTCGAGCACAAAAA
This sequence comes from Bulinus truncatus, assembly GCA_021962125.1. Classification (NCBI taxonomy): domain Eukaryota; kingdom Metazoa; phylum Mollusca; class Gastropoda; family Planorbidae; genus Bulinus; species Bulinus truncatus. The sequence continues at coordinate 245,695 of JAGDYQ010000108.1, forward strand.
TAACAATTCTTCCGACTTCAAATCACGCAAGCCGTTGGTGGAGACAAGAGCACTGAAAAGTTAGGTCATATTATAATGCCAGGAGAAACTACTCACAGAAACAGCATCTTCATGATTCTACAAATAGCCAACACCAAACAATAAACAACCCGATCTCCTCTCCCCCCCCCCCCAACACCCTCCCACCAATATCTCACGCCCCTGGAAACCCCACCCCCACCCCACCCTCAATCACGTGACCAGAGATGTTTAGACAGTGACAAGTGAAGCTGACTGACCAGATCATGATTTGAGTCGAAAAAAATAAAATAAATAAAGCGCCGCGGTGTGATATTGTTGTCTGAGAGAGAGACCATCAGTAGCCTGGGTCCATCCATCTCGGACAGCTTCAAGATCTGAACACTTTCAACAAACGGGATATTTGTTCTCGCGTTATCTTATAAGCATACCCCCCCAACCCCCCAAAAAAAAAAAAACAACACACAGACACATCACCAGCTCACACAATACGATGCTTTGATCTCAAATTCTATATTTAGAAGATTCAACTCCATTCATTATTAATGTATAACTATGTCCCACCCTCCACCACTCATTTCAGGGACACATCTCAGGTATGCAGTCTGACAACATACATTCTTGCCATTGTAAAAAAAAAATAAATATATATATATATATATATATATATATATATATATATATATATATATATATATAGAGAGAGAGAGAGAGAGAGAGAGAGAGAATTCTTGCATGCTTGATACACATAAGAAAATGCTGATACTTGATTTGTATCATGTAAAACATATTCTTAGTCGATGAGCGGAGATGATATTCGATGGGTGTTACATATTTTTAAGTTGGCATGCAAAGATGATAGTTTGATTTATCATATTTCTAGTCGGTGTGCAAAGATGACATTTTGGATTTATCATATTTCTAGTTGGCGTGAAAAGATTATATTTGATTTCTTTATCAGATTTCTAATCGGTGAACAAAGATGATATTTAATTTGTCTGACAAATTATAGTTCATGATCAAAGATGATATTCTATTACAATGGTGGTCGAATGGGTATCTTGTGTATAATCCAAATGAGCAAATGGTCTCTATTATTTCTTTCTCTTCTCCCAACTAAATCTAATATATAAAATAATTATAGTGCAGCTCATTAAATTAATGTAATATTTAATGCGGCCTCGTAGAACGCGCGCGTGCCCACCCGGCACCACCTACCCCATACCGCCGCGGTTATTAACCTACCTGTGGTACGCGTGCCCCAAGGGGTAACGGGAATGGGAATGGTTATGCACGGGGGTACGCGTCGACATATAATTTTCGTTTAAAACAACACAAGAATTTGAAGATGGTCGCCAGATTGCTGCGTGAATCATCAGCAAAACAGCGCGCCCAAATATCGCAGTAAAAAAAGGGCAAATACATTACATAATGAAAATAAGTACATTTATTCGCGAACTTATGAGTGATTGGTACACGCTGACATACTTTCGCACCCTTTGGGGTTACAGTCACCGCCAAAACGTTTGAGAACTGCTGGTCTACCAGGTCTAGATGGTTTTTCTTTATCATGTCAACAATTAAAAGATAGTATATATATATATATATATATATATATATATATATATATATATATATATATATATATATATATATAGGCTACCCGTTCAACTAACAGACACCGGGATCATCATCAGCTGTAAGACCGAAAACACCAATTCAACTCCAAATATCAGTCACGTGACATTGAACGGTTTTTATGTAAAGAGAAAAAAAAAAGATGGTTGAAATTTATTTGATTTTTTTTTTTAATTTAACGCTTCAAACGGCAGTGTTTCAATCCGCCCTTGAGTTTTAACCTCCGTCCTCCGCCGTCACTACACCCCCCCCCAATCCTCCCGCCCCCACACCACCAAAAAGTCAAATTGAAATGTCAAAAAAAAAAGAACATACAACAACTTGATATTAAAAGATGTCACGTCGACAAGATCTTTTCATTCACGCTTCCCCCAATGTCATTGTGCTCAGACAATCTCAGACGCATCATTTTTTTGACATCAACAAATCACAGACATGTGTAATGAATACAATTACATTCTAAACACGCAGCACACACACACACACACACACACACACACACTAGCTGAAATATGTCAAGAATGACGCAATATGGCGAAACTAAGTAATCCTTTTTCATAAGACTTTGTAATCCTGTAACATAAAGACGTCTCAAATGGGAAAATGCCCTTTTTCTTGAACAGAGTGAACCCCCCCTCCCCCTCCAAACAAACGTAAGATACTAACCGTTAGTCTTAGACAATTCATTATCCAAAAGTAGACAAATCCGTTATACGAGCAATGCTAATTAGTGCCGAACCCAGGGATTTGGGGGCCTGGGGGGGGGCTTGGCATCTTTGGGGGCCCCTGAATTTTGATATTCGACACCATGACATGACATAATGTACTTAATATTTAATGTAAAAAATTTTTGGGGGCCCGGGGGGACTTTCGAATTCGGACCCTCCCCTCCCCACACCCTACGTACGCCTCTGAATCGCTAATAGATGAATACAATATCTAACATTGGACACTGCCCGACGTAAAGTTAAAATCCAAATATCCAAGAGTAGACAAAGGTTAGAAACAACAAAATTATCGAACGAAAATAAAATACACCCTTATATCGGTTTCCAAAAGAGTATAAAGTACATTCAAACAGTGCCAAACCTAGGGATTTGGGGCCCCGGGGGGGGCTTGGCCTATTTGGGGGCCCCTGCATTTCGATATTAGGCATCATGATATGAGATAATGTACTTCATATTGAATGTAAAAGATATTTTTGGGGCCCCCTCAAGCTGGGGCATGGGTGGGACTTACGAATTCGGACCCCCCTCCCCCACCCTAGGTACGCCTCTGCATTCCAATTGTGGCAAAATGTGACACAGAGCCACATGTGGCTCAACGTCGAATATGAAGCTGCTACCACTGAGTAGCTTTTTTCAATTCTCTATAATTTCATTACTCTTTTTATTTGCTGAATTTTGAAATAAACCATGGTGTGGATTGTCATAGTACTTTATAATATTTCATAGTACTTTATATAATATTTCATAGTACTTTATAGTATTTCATAGTACTTTATAGTATTTCATAGTACTTCATAATATTTCATAGTACTTCATAATATTTCATAGTACTTTATAATATTTCATAGTACTTTATATAATATTTCATAGTACTTTATATACTATTTCAAAGTACTTTATAGTATTTCATAGTACTTTATATAATATTTCATAGTACTTTATAGTATTTCATAGTACTTTATATAATATTTGATAGTACTTTATAGTATTTCACAGTACTTTATATAATATTTCATAGTTCTTTATAGTATTTCATAGTACTTTAAATAGTATTTCATAGTACTTTATAAATTTCATAGTACTTTAATAGTATTTCATAGTACTTTATATATTTCATAGTACTTTATAGTATTTCATAGTACTTTATATATTTTATAGTACTTTATTGTATATCACAGTACTTTATATATTTCACAGTACTTTATAGTATTTCATAGTACTTTATAGTATTTCATAGTACTTTATATAATATTTCATAGTACTTTATAGTATTTCATAGTACTTTATTGTACCTCATAGTGATTCATACAATATGTAAAATCACGAATGCGGCTCTCATTGACTTAAAGCAGTGGTTCTAAAGCTTTCACACTAGGCGACCCACAATGGAAACTGTTTTCACGACACACTGACCTAAACCGGGGCCAACACCGGTTTAGAGTGACCTAAATTGTTAGCAATGCAATTATATCGCAGATACGCAACCAGAACGGGGGGGGGGGAATGACCTACCAGTGATTGGACCCACAATGCCCTCACTGACCTAGATTCCATGCACCAATTCTTTTTGCTTACATCGTAAATAACTTGCGTTTAAAATTGTGGCGGTGATGGGTTGGTGGTGGGTATGAATGCAGACAAAAGGTCTGGAATAATAATGATAATAATAAAAAGTACCGTCCCAATTATAGTCACGCGCCGTGACAGTCATAGGAGAACGCGTCTGTCACATTGCGGTAGGGAATAATAAATCAACACAGTTTTAGATTCACTGACAGTATGTATACGCTTTTTAGTATATTATATTTGAATCAGCTTTGTTTTTATAATCCATAAAACAATACACAAAAAAAAGGACGAAACTACCAAACAAAAAAAAAAAATCATAAAATTTTGGGCGCATCAGATCAGAAATCTGCTACAACAAATGGATATGCGAACCAGGCGCTGATGTTACTTCATTCATTATTGTTCATTTAGATAAAACGATCATTTTGCTAGGAAAGCTTTTTAAAATTTTAATTCTTTTGCGCCACCACCAGAGGTGTGAGGATCTTGAAATTTAGCGTCCGCTTCCGTCCATGGATTTCTATCAATGATCCGCGTCCGCAGAATCTTACAACATTGGTTTGCAGTCAGTATGCGCGTCTGCATTGCTGAAATTTAGCTGTTTAAATGACTTGAAATTTTTTATGGTAACGCTAAAGAAGATCCGCGTCAGTCCACGAGTCCGCAACTTAACCATACGAAGCGTCCGCTGTCAGTCCGCGGATTTGGAAAAGTCTGCGGATCTGCGTCCACAAGCGGACGCGTCCGCTGTCCGCTCATCTCTGGCCACCACCGCTGCCGGCATGACAGGGAGTTGTGTACCTACCACAACAGCCATATTGGCGGCGTTGGTGTGCTTGTGTCAACTACGTCTATCAGACTGACAGAAAATCAGTTTAAACCGCTTGCCCATTCTGACTAGACCGTCAGGGTGAATGCACTACACTGCCTAACGGAACGACATAGACTATAGCCATCTTAAATCGAAATGCACTGGTCAGATTGAAAAAAAAATGTAATTGACTTATAAAACTATGTTGTTTAAGTCCTCAAATTGAACCCTTACATGAAATTCAAATAATAATAAACAAAAAATAAAACGACAAAACAATAACAAGAACAGCAATGTGCCCTCCAGGCTGTTTAACCCTAAACACGTTTTACCTGTGCGGATAGAAAAAGCTAGATACATAGGTGTGTATTGTGCATTAACCTATTTCATAAATTTACCGCACTAATATTAACTCAGAGGCGTAACTAGGGAGAGAGGGGGGGTCCAAATTCGAAAGTCCCCCCGAGCCCCAGCTTGTGGGGGGGTCCCCCAAACATTTTTTTACATTAAATATTAAGTGCATGATCTTATGTCATGATGTCAAATGTCAAAATGCAGGAGGCCCCCCAAAGAGGCCAAGCCCCCATCCGGGCCCCCAAATCCCTAGGTTCGGCACTGTGTTACCTTCCCCCTGTTTCTGCTATTACCTTTCTTTTTGCCTCCCCTGTCCGTCCGTCTCGGTACACTAATGATTACTTGTCCTCTTACCACAATGAAAACATCACAAGCCAACGTTAAGGTTGATTTTAAAAAAAAAAGTAGCCAAAAAGCAAGAAAAAAATGTACCTTGCTTTATCTCTTTCGCGTAGTAAAAGCTGGCGTTGACACACAAATCACAACAGAAATGAAAAAAAACAGAGATATTTTTTGCAGACCAAAGTTTGACAGAGCAAGAGAAGTAACCGCGCCATTTTTCAAGCGTCACAAATTATTATCACAGCTTTGAAAAATGTCACTCTATGCGTGAGAAATATTTTGTAGTTGATCATGAAGGCTTCTTAATGCTCGAGTGAAAGTGTCGCCATCTTCATATAAGGTGGAATGCACAAAATTTAAAATAAAATAAAGCGATGATAGAAAAATATAATTTTGCGGAGCCAAGTTTACTTCAATACTTATCCGCTGTAACAGATGTAGACCTTCACATACGAATGATTTACCATCAATATATGTTAAATCTAATTTAACATCTATTAATCATTAAAACAAAAATTAAGCATCATGTAATAACCTGATACAATATCACCATATATATATATATATATATATATATATATATATATATATATATATTAGGGCCGCTGATTAAACTGCGTTAATTTGCGATTAACGCGTCAAAAAAAAATTGCGATTAAAATTTTTAACGCAACACTTAAATGCGTTAATTTGACCAAATGCGGAAAGTTCACCAAATCGATAAATAACAGAATTTCACTCAACCATTTGAAGTGTAAGGTCCGTTCACTTATTGAGTAGATCTACCACCCCCACCCTGTCGCAATTCGCACATACCCTCACCCCCACGTATGTCGACTGAAGCCCCACTTGTAATATATGATGATGATGTTTAGGTTATTTAGCCCTTCGACAAGTAAACCCCCTGTTCCCTTCTCTGTCAGTGTAAAAAGAGAAAACTTTCATTCACTAGTTAACATTATATACTGTAGTGTATTGGTGGAGGTACTATAGTGTATTGTTGAAGGTATAATGAACCCGTTTATGATTAGATCAAAATAACGAGAATCTAGAAATTGTGTATACTTTTTTTGCGCATAATTTTGTATCGTATTTTGATAGTATATTATCTTGCTCGTCTGCAACAGCTGAACTAATAATACATCTGTACCCGAGACAGTGGTTGAATTTTTCAGAATTATTGTGATACTGAGTTAAATTTTATATATGGCTGTTGATTTACTGCAATTAAAGCGTAATTAATGCGTTAAAAAATGCGATTACATTTTTAACACAAACACCTAAATGCGTTAAATTTTACCCAAAAGCTGTTTATTTCAGAGTTGCCGAAAAAAATTAAAAAATCAGTAAATAACACAATTCTATACCAGATCAGACGAGATTTAAAAAAAAAAAACAAGGGAAAAAAGACCCCGTTTGTCACGTTTACATAAATCATTGCAGCGATATGACCTTGAAACAATAAGGATTGCCATTTCTTAATTCAAACTTATGACTCTGAATGATACAATTAGTGAACATCTGCTAGTGTTATAGTTTGATTGACAAGTGTCATGGCTTTGTAACAATATGTAACTTGTGGTTGGTAAGTGACGTCATCTTTCTGCAGCTGTGTCTAAAATGAAACTGGGATGGGCAAGGGGGGGTTATAAAACAAGGGAGCAAATACTTTCTTGCTATATTATTATTTTATGAAGGAAAGGCACATGTGGGATACATTCGATGGGAAGTGGAGTGGGATATGTGCGACTAGTTTTAGTACAAACAAATGTATTATATTGTGTCGATTAAAATGTGCGTTAATTTGCGATAAAAATTTTAATCATGCGTTAATTACGATCAATTTTTTTAATCGAACAGCAGCTCTAATACATATATATATATATATATATATAGGGTTGCCATATTTTTTTCACGGACCAACCGGGACAGTTCTGTCTTTTTTACTTTAGGTTTAGGGATGTCGGTTCCGGGGGGGGGGGGGGTATGAAAACAGTGATGTAAAAAAACACTTAAAATATAGTATAGATAATCTTTGTTATTTTATTCATAATGGTACACAAACATGATATTTTTACACAACAAAACAGTTTTCTACTTGTTGTACCACTCGTATTTTTCACTTCTGTAAATTTGCATTACTGTGTTACTTACCAAATGTTACTGATCACACAAGAGCAGATTAATCATTCTCTGATCTAATATCTTTGCTCAATAATTTCCAAGAAACTGTGCCCTGAATCTAAACCGGGACAATTTGAGCAACCGGGCGGGACGCCGGGACAACCCAGTACCCCCGGGACTGTCCCAGCGAAACCGGGACGTATGGCAAGTCATATATATATATATATATATATATATATATATATATATATATATATATATATATACAACCGTGTATTTTGAATACATACACATTACCCTAAGTGAACCTACGTGTATAAATGAACTTGACCTGTTTCAATAGTTGCATACTTATTTTAGCTTACTTATTTTCAAGTCAGATTAAAAAAAAAAACGTACATAAGTCAGGGGTGGACCAAGTCGAATGAGGCCCCGGGCACATAATGAAATGTACGGCCCCTTTCACTGTTGGGCGACGGGTGATCGAACGGTTGACTGTCGACCTGAGAGTCCCGGGCCCGAACTACGTTCAGAAGCAGAGGGAATTTTTCCAGGTCCGTGTGAAAGTGTTTGAAAACCCTCCAACGGGTACCTAACACTAGTTGGGAAGTAAAGGCGGCTGAATTCAACATTTCATCTGCCTCGAGGACCTTTAAGGGCTAATTAAAAAAATAATTCATGCATTTAAAAAAAAATTGTAAAGTGGGACTTTATGTATTTAGCCAATTCCGTTAAGATTTACGAAAACAAAACAAAAAAAAAAAACGAACGTTTATAACTGTGCAGGGCCGGATTAAGGTAATTGTGGGGCTAAAAAAAAAAGTAAAGTTCCCTTAAACCCCAAAGGACACATCGGGGCAGATAAAGTTTAGAATTCATCTGTTTCATTAACCTCGGCATATGAAGGGATTGTGTGGTTAGCACAACGCCCAGCCGCCTTTACTCCCCCAACTTAAATTCAGGTGCCCTGGGTGGACTTCGGGACTTTCACCAGGACCTGGAAAAATCACAAGGTTGTCACTGAGATTCGAACCCGGGACAAAATTAGACGACAGTCAAGCGCTCTAAAATTGTGGGCCTAGGTTTGTAATAAAAAAAGGGCTTACTTTTGCACACAAATAGAAAACAATGGATTAAAAATGGATTAAGATCTTCAACATTCTATAGCAGCGGTGTCAAACCTTTTTGGTGCTGCGTGCCTAAAAAGTCAACCAAAAAACCCTCTTATTTATAGCAAATTGTCAACACCCCAATTAAAGGAAGTGATATTTTAGTCGCGTGCCGACTGATGATGCTCTGAGTGCCGACTGTGGCACGCGTGCCATAGGTTCGCCACCACTGTTCTATAGCAACATGCTTGTTTCCAGAAGATGCACAACCGTGGATAAGATTTCTTGCCAGTTTACTTGTATAAAGCCGTACGAAACTCCACAGTGAAATCTTACTATTTGATATTTCAGGGCCGATTTTTTTCTCAGGGACTGATATTACAGATTCTATCTGAGGACGGATGGTCGTGCGGCAAAGGACTCGACTGTTGACCTAAAGGTACATGGATCGATCTCCGGTGAGGACCAAGGACATTTTTCAGGTCTTGGCTCAAGTTCCCGTTGTATCTCCCGTGGTGCCTCCATGGCCATTGCACTATCGGCTATGGTGAAGATCAAAGAAGGACACCATAAAAACCGTCCAATTAGTGGTTTATAGGATCTTAGAGATTTTATCGTATCCTTAACACACACACACACACACACACACCAAGTAAAATAAAAAAAAACATTACAATGGAAAGATAATCTAAATGAAAATTTAAACTTTTTTTTTAAATACCACATTACTTCCCTTCTTTTACACTTGAACCAAATACATGTGTACGAAAAATTAAAAATAAAAAAAAATCAGCGAAAGTGTTTTGTGTTTTCCCCTGGACTCCATCTGCTACAATAACCGGTGCTACTTAAATGGACAAAGAAGTTTGTTCATAGTTCGCTCCAACAGAGTCGAGAACTACCACTCGGTCCATTTATTGATCCACTCTTGCGACCAGTTAAAAAAAAAACAACCCAATGTGTTGAGAACTCAAAAAAATCTCCCCCCCCCCCCCTAAACAAGAAGTTGTGGGTGGCCGGGAAGGGGAATAATTACTACATCTAAATGTGTGGCAAGCAGAGGGAGTTCTTTCCCTTAGTCATAAAAGCAACATAGCCTCACTGCGCTGTGTGTGTGTGTGTGTGTGTGTGTGTGTGTGGGTGTGTGTGCGTGGACTATTATTAACTTAGTTAATCAACTTAGTTAATCAACTTGAGTCTTAATCTTCATTAAGGCGATCTATGCGTCTAATCTCATAGGATTTTGTTAATCCTAATCATCATCAAACACACCGAACTGCTGCATTTCAAACCCGTGATATTCTCAGGATGAGATAAATTCTTTTAATCAAACACACACAGACCCGTTCTTAAGTATTAGGGGATTGAGGGGAGGGGGGGATGGCCCTAAACAAAGACTTCCCCAGACCCTAATGCTTTAGTACATTTCGGGGCTCTATTACAGTAAATAATACAAGAAATCACAGCCTCGATCAGTGTCCAAGGCGTTGGTCTGGTTTGCCTTTCCCAAGAAACGGCTGTGGTGACTTCCACCCCCCCCCCCACCACACACAAACACCCTCACTCCCCTTAGGTTTTGTCGCTACGAATGCATTGGCATTACACTGATCGTAATAAATAAAAAAAAAAAAACAAGCTTCAGCATATTGAGTACCAGCATATCACGTAACAGCATATCGCGCACCAGCATATCGCGTACCAGCATATCGCGCAACAGCATATCACGTACAAGCATATCGCGTACCGGCATATCACGTATCAGCATATCGCGTACCGGCATATCTCGTACCGGCATATCACGTATCAGCATATGGCGTAAGAGCATATTTCACCACGAATCTAGACAAACAACACACAAGTCATCAGCATCCCAAACCGTGATATAAGCAATGCATAATACCGGACCAGACTCAGCAACTGGGCACTTTATGTTTACACCTGTCTTTGTTTTATGACAATCCCCCCCCCACTTCCTTCACTGCCTCTACACTCTACATTAATAGATGACAAGGAACAGAACACAATGAGACTGATGCAATGTAAATCAAGAGAGAGAGAGAGAGAGTGTGTGTGAGAGAGAAAGAGAGAGAGAGAGAGAGAGAGAGAGAGAGAGAGAGAGAGAGAGAGAGAGAGAGAAAGGCAGGGGGCAAATGTGGTGGTAAGGATGACCTACAACTTTACAAACTTGTATATCTGCTCTCACATATTTGTACTTTCACATGCATCCACCCACTCGTAGGGGGGAGGGGGTAGTGTTTGTGTACTTAATGTGCTTTCACAAAACACCAGTGCATGCTCATTGTCACACAAAGAGGTTAACCATAGATATATGAGGTAAACTGTCTGAACAAATCATACTCTCTGAGCAAATCATACTCTCCGTTAGTCTGAACAAATCCTACCCTCAGTACAAATCATACTCTCTGAGCAAATCATACCCTCCGTTAGTCTGAACAAATCATACTCTCTGAACACATCATACTCTCTGAGCAAATCATACCCTCCGTTAGTCTGAACAAATCATACCCTCAGTACAAATCATACTCTCTGAACACATCATACTCTCTCAGCAAATCATACTCTCCGTTAGTCTGAACAAATCATACCCTCAGTACATATCATACTCTCTGAGCAAATCATACCCTCCGTTAGTCTGAACAAATCATACCCTCTGAACACATACTCTCTGAGCAAATCATACCCTCCGTTAGTCTGAACAAATCATACCCTCTGAACACATCATACTCTCTGAGCAAATCATACCCTCCGTTAGTCTGAACAAATCATACCCTCAGTACAAATCATACTTTCTAAGCAAATCATACTCTCTGAGCAAATCATGCCCTCCGTTAGTCTGAACAAATACCCTCTGAACACATCATACTCTCTGAGCAAATCATACTCTCTGAGCAAATCAAACTCTCCGTTAGTCTGAACAAATTATACCCTCGGAACACATCATACTCTCTGAGCAAATCATACTCTCTGAACACTGACCAGCATGCAACACAGAAGCTTCAAATTTGAATTTTTTAACTTATTCAATTACAGAGCTAATAGGGGCAATCAATGAATTTAAAATAAATAAAATATACTGTTTTGTTATTGTAGGGTTGATCAAGTTAAGAAATCGTTTACTGCAAGCCAGCATTAACTGAATTTTTTTTCGTTGATTTTTAAATACACAATCTACTTTCACACTGTCAATAAGCAATAAAAACTTAATTTGATCATTAACAGATTAAAGGCAGTGGTATTTTTTTAAGCAGCTTATTTTCAAAACTAATTTTTAACGGACTCATTTTCACTTCATAGTATGGAGTTTATATTTAATCATATCTTTACACCCATACCAACTTAACTGTCAAACAGCCCCGTAGCGTGAACATTTTACAGGAGGGGCCAGGCATTCTACAGCAGGGGGCCAGGCAATAGCGGGGGTGGGGCAGGTAATACATTTTAATAAGTAGAACAAATAAGCGGGGGGGCAGACAAAACGCATGGGGGCCCGCCCCCCCCTTCGCACGCTACGGGCCTGCTGTCAAATAGGACATATTAGCTATTCAAGGTCAAAGTTCACATTACTGAAAGGGCAATGATTCCAAAAGTAAACAACCAACCAACCAACCAACCAACAGCTGTTTCACCCAGAAGAAAGGTTTGAGATTTCTTCAAGTTACACCGCCACTTACGTCACAGTGCGGTATTTATTTATTATCTTTCCCTTCATGCACGGTACCTCCATGGGGATCGTTACTGGAAGATGTCTAGCTCTGTGGCTCTCAAAAAGTGTGGTTAGGGACCCGCCCCTTGGGGTGACGACTCAAAGAGCTGATGTGAAGAGGGTCTGCAAAACAGTTCATTGATCATTTTATAGAGACTATATGTGGAGACTATACGTGGAGACTATATGTGGAGACTATACGTGGAGATTATATGTAGAGACTATATGTGGAGACTATATGTGGGGACTATATGTAGACTATACGTAGAGACTATATGTGGAGACTATACGTAGATACTATACGTAGAGACTATATGTAGAGGCTATATGTAGACTATACGTATAGACTATACGTATTGACTATACGTAGAGACTATATGTGGAGACTATAAGTGGAGACTATATGTAGAGACTATATGTGGAGACTATATGTGGAGACTATATGTGGAGAATATGCTGAGGCTATATGTTCCCTCGAAGCCCCCCCCCTAATGTACCATTCAATATACATTAATTGTTGGAGGGAGCCCCTATTCCAGTGTGGAATGGGAGGGGGGAGGCGTACTAGATGATTGCGCAGTTTACAAAAAAAAAACAACAACACAGTAACATATTTAGATCCAAATGGAATGTGGGATGGCGGCCGGTCCACGCCCCAGATTTTTTTCCATACGAATAAACAAACAACTGCCAAAACTGGCTCGTTCATTCATTCGCTAATTCAGGGCAAACATAATAAGTGCAAGCGGAGCCATATGTGTTCGTCAGCGCAGGTTTTGGAACCAATGAAGAAGAGCAAAGGATATAAAAACTTCCCATTATGAAGGTTATAATTATTTCTGTATATATATATATATATATATATATATATATAAGGATATAAAAACTTCCCATTATAAAGGTTATAATTATTTCTGTATATATATATATATATATATATATATATATATATATATATATATATATATATATATATATATATATAGTGTTTGAATTAAAACGACAAATAGTGAAGGCAAATGATTATTATTTAGATAGGTTCCTTCAATCAAAGGGAGACAGGTCATCATTGCGTTGAGGTGAAAGGTCAAAGTGCATCTCATGCCAATGAGGGGACTTGAATGCATTATGACGAGCAGGTAAGACTTGGAAGGGGGTGGGCGGGGAGGCGGCAGGAGGTTGGGGGTGGGTGGGTTGTATCTATCTCTGAGGTGTAAAATATGAGGGTATATATACATAAGCCCTGCATCTATGAATAGATTTGTTTATAGAAATGTCTGGCGCTCGGTGGGGGTGGTGGCGGAGGGAGGGAAGTGGAGGGAGGTGTGTGTGTGGGGTGTAGGGAGGTGTGCTGACCAGATGGAGACAAGAAGCAGATGGTCGACTCACGTTTGTGGCACCAAAGTGAAAACGTCGACAGGGCGTGGCATGTTGGAAAAAGGATATATATATATATATACACTAGCATATACAGCTTAACATTTTCTTTCCATCAACGAACAAACAGTTGCTGTTTTTTTTGGCAGTCATGTAACTAAAATGTCTGCCATTGGAAAAATACTTTCATTTAGAGATTATCTTTTTTCTTATTTTGAATCCTTTTTTGCGAAATCGTGATTTCACATTCACTTGATGTTTTATGATTCACTTTATCTTATGTCGTAATCATTTTATTGAAAGTATGGATTTTCAATTGGCTCAGGGTTAAGCATGCAGATCACCCGCAAATTCACCAAGACACATATTTTTTCTTTGTATAAATATATATATATATATATATATATATATATATATATATATATATATATATATATATATATGTATGGCCAATAACACATATATTTAGAAAATCCTTCTTAAAAAAATCAACTCTTAATTGTATCATTAATTAATGTTTCCAAATTAACATTCAATTTATTTTTAAAACAACTTTAAATTATCAACTAGTAATACTGAAATCGAAAACTCCTTCCAAACCTCCTTTTAAAAAAAAATAATATAACATCCGCCCCCTAAACTTTTCCTTTTTCTTTATGAGTTTCCGTAAATGTTATTTTTCCACGTAACGACTTCCGTTTTATTTAACCTGAACTGCTCAGACGCCATCAATAAGCACCTTAGATACACAGTGCGCCACATCTACGCACAAACTTTACAAATGATACACAATAAAACATGGTCTACTTATGTAAATACAAATTAAAAACAAAAAAAAAGTATCTTATAATTGTCGGTTACTGCACCGGTGCAAGAAAATCTGATTCTAATTATAATTTTACAAACCCCCCCCCCCCCCCCCAAAAAAAAAAAAGACCTAACTGTTTAGGCTTCGCAGTTTAAGACTAAAATTCACGTAAACCTTTATACAAATGCACTTTAACCTGATGAGTTATACGTAATAATATCCAAGTTAATTATTACATTATAAATTCAAAGTGAGGGGGTTTAGTCCGCTGGGGAAGGGGAGTGGGGGGTGTGTGTTTGCCCGGCTACTTATATTGTTGTGGTATACAGTCTGGTCTGTTCATGTGAGAATACAGTCAACCGTCACACAATAACAACAACCCAACTTTTGTACTCGGCTGATCTAAAGCAGTGGTTCCCCCCTCCCCCCCCCCCCAACCTTTTTATCTCGCCACGGACCCGGTCAGCGTTAGACAATTTCACCGCGGCCCACTGGAAAGGGGGGGGGGGAGGGGTGGGGTTGGTGGGCATTAATTATGTCTCGTCCATGGAAAGTCGCGCATGTCCAAAGAGAAATACACCACAGTAAATAAAAAGGAAATTATTTAACGTTTCTTGGGCGGCCCAGTGCCAATCGATCCACGTACAGGGAACCGGTCCGCGGGCCCGGTGGTTGGGGGGGACCACTGATCTAAAGAAATAACGAGGGATGGATTCAGACAGATGAACCACTTTATAGAACAAAATTTTGAGTTATTTCATACGCATCATCCACGGGAGTGGAAATTTTTATGATATAAAGCGATTTTTTAATTTTTTTTTGACATGACCAATTTTTTACTGTATTATAACGGTCCGTATCCCGGAGGCCAAAATGGCGTCATGAACATAGTGTAAAAAAAAAGGAGGGGGCGTGGTTCCGCTGGTCACTTTTCATCAAAATCAGCGCATTTCATTTTGATACAAATGCAAATTAGCCGATGCAGAAATGAACAAAGTTTAATAACAGTTCGAATAGTCTGTCAAACAGCGGTGTGTATACATTCATACCTGGCTACTCGGCAGGGTACCACAACAAATCAATCAAAAGTCACCCCAACTGGTCAATCAAATGACCCCACTTTACAAGTCAATCAAAAGTCACCCCAACTAGTCAATCAAATGACCTCACGTTACAAGTCAATCAAAAGTCACCCCAACTAGTCAATCAAATGACCCCACGTTACAAGTCAATCAAAAGTCACCCCAACTAGTCAATCAAATGACCCCACGTTACAAGTCAATCAAAAGTCACCCCAACTAGTCAATCAAATGACCCCACGTTACAAGTCAATCAAAAGTCACCCCAACTAGTCAATCAAATGACCCCACGTTACAAGTCAATCAAAGAACTCCCCAACAAGTCAATACAAGGTCACCCCAACAAGTCAATCAAAGTGCACCCAACAAGTCAATCAAAGAACTCCCCAACAAGTCAATCAAAGTGCACCCAACAAGCCAATCTAAGAGAGCCCCAACTAGCAAAAGACATCCCAACAACTCCATGAAAGGGTACACAACAAGCCAATCAAAGCACCCACACCACCCCCAACAAGGCAATAAGACTTACCGTGCCGTTCATGGTACCTTTACCTTCTGTCACTTTTCGTTTCTCGGCTGAGTCTGAAAGTAAAAAAAAACCATTGCAAGCAAGGGTTAGAACTCTGGATCAGTAGTATTTAATAGAGCACTGGATCAGTAGTATTCAATAGAACACTGGATCAGTAGTATTCAATAGAACATTGGCCCAGTAGTATTCAATAGAACATTGGCCCAGTAGTATTCAATAGAACACTGGATCAGTAGTATTCAATAGAACACTGGATCAGTAGTATCCAATAGAACACTGGATCAGTAGTATTCAATAGAACACTGGATCAGTAGTATCCAATAGAACACTGGATCAGTAGTATCCAATAGAACACTGGATCAGTAGTATCTAATAGAACACTGGACCAATAGTATTCAATAGAACACTGGACCAATAGTATTCACTGTCTATATGATTTATTCTAGTTAGGGTGTGCATTCAAATCTGTTTATAACATATATTCATACCTATATTAATCATACAATTATAATTCTGTAATATTTGGGGCTCCTGGTAAACTAAAAGGGGATCCCTGGACTCCGCGACCCCAAATTAAACAAACACAAGTAGAATTTCAAAATCAACGCCGCCAACTCACCCAAAACTGTAGGCCCCTGATAAGCACCCAAACTGCACCCCCCACCCTCTCGCTGTGGATATGCTGCGGGTGCTATTAAGTAGCTATCTACTTTGCATATCCATGAGCACGATTCAGTACATACTAATTACATTCGGTCATCTACAGTATCAGAATGATTACACGTTGTCATCTACTGAATCAGAATGATTACACTTTGTCATCTACAGTATTAGGATGATTTCATCTTTATAAGTTGTACCGTGACACCAGCTGAGGTGGGGGGGGGGTGCTGAAAAGCGAGAAACAAACTGTTCACAATAATTCTTTCAGAATGAAACCCACCACAAGGAATGTCTTTCGTCCGCCCTAGATAAGTTCCCAGGGAAAGGTCACGTGCGTGTAGAGTAAGGGGGCACTGAAGTTCACGCCATGTGCTGCTGGGGTCCGGGTGGCGTGCCCGTCAGTGAGTCTCACACTGCACAACAGGCAAATAAGGGAATGTGAAGTTTACGAAACTGTGTTTACATCTTTTAAGAGAATCTCAAACTTTGATAAAAAAAAGTTCTAAAATTCAAATGACGCTGGAGAAGCAAAACAGGACGATATATGGGGCCCCCAACTACCAAATGGGCCCCCTTTCAATATTATTTTTTTATTAAATCTTGGGTTATAAGGGTCACATAAAATATTATTACCAAAGGACCCCCTTCACCACAGATATCCCTTAAGTCTTTGCCTGGGGCCCTTAATGAGCTAGGAGCGGCTCCGTTGAGATGTTTATATATTGTTCTATTCAACCAAACGGTCCGTGCTGACAGCAAAGACATATTGACTTAATTCCCCAGTGTTACATGCGGAGTATTCAAAACTTGTTTTGTTTGTAGATACATCCTAAATTGAGCCGGGCTACAATACACCTCGGTGAGTTTTTGGGGGTATCCCCATCCCGGGGGGGGGGCGTCTACGGGCCACCTCATCCCGGCCCTTATGCTGACCTTTAAAAAAATGCTAAATCTAAGTCTGATTATGAATTATTTTTTTCCCTTTTTATCTAACAAGCGACGAATGAAAGAAAAAAAATAATAATTATCTCAATTAGTATCAAAAGAGCAAGAAATGTCAACTAAATCTGTTCATATTAAATAAAAGCAGTCAATCAAACTAAAAAATCAAACTTTCATATGGTACTGTTCATATAAATATAATTTATATAATACTTTCTAGTGCATTTCAACAAAAGCTTATTATATTAATTTATTTTTAACCGTAACACAGATATCCTGTTATTACACACATAATCAGATATCCTGTTATTACACACATAATCAGATATCCTGTTATTACACACATAATCAGATATCCTGTTATTACACACATAATCATATTCTACATGTGTCCAGTGGCGCCGAGAGCCAACACGGGCCCCAGGGCAGGACATCATTGCGGGCCCCTTAATAAACAATGTTGTGAAAAAATTGACATGGTCGGGGCGGCCCCTTAAGATGCGCCCCCCTGGCAATGAGCCCCCCTGCCACCCCCCTCTCGGCGTGCCTGCATGTGTCAATATGTCAATATGTCTTTCAGTCAGCTAAGCCCATTCTGTAGACTTCACGTCCGGAGATAAGTTGACCAGAAGTTTATTCAGTCATGGACCATTCCGTTTTAGTCACACATTTACATTCT
The DNA here is from genome assembly GCA_021962125.1 of Bulinus truncatus. NCBI lineage: Eukaryota > Metazoa > Mollusca > Gastropoda > Planorbidae > Bulinus > Bulinus truncatus. Next base: position 264,189 of record JAGDYQ010000108.1, read on the forward strand.
GTATGTGTAGATGCCCCTGCTATAGATAAAAGGCTAGTCTGACTCTATAAGACATCTAATTTAATGCTGTGAAATACGTGAATCATCATTCTCGCCACAAAATCCCCCCCCGCCCCCGCCCCCACTCCACGGAGCCTAACCAGGTTTGATAATTAAGCCCCAGACAAGTAAATTGTTTATCTGTAATACACCTGGTCACCGGGGGGGGGGTGGTAAAGAAGATGACATAAAACACGGGCAGGCTAATTGTCTTGCTAACTGGCCCGAAGCTACAGAGGGCACTGTCCGAAGTGTGGAGGGAAGGGAAGGGAGGGGAAAGGGAGGGTGACGCACTGGAAGACAAACTTTTCCAAGTTCACCACTACATGTACTGCCCTACGGATGGCAGGAAGAAATCTGAAACGAAAAGATTAAAAAAAGAAGGAAACTACTTCCTTTTGAGTCAGTGAAGTTACTTTTTTTTAACGAGTTAACGAGATTAAATATATGAAGGAAATATAGATGGAATAAATCTATAACTGTCGGTAATATAAATGGAAATAAATTTATAACTGTCGGGATTATACATGGATTACATATTTAAGATGGAGTGCATTTATAACTAATGGAAATATAGATGGAATACATTTATAACTAATGGAAATATAGTTGGAATAAATGTTTACATTTTGAAATATATCTGGTATAAATGTTTAAATTTTGAAATATTTGGAATGAATGTTTAAATTTTGAAATATAGATGGAACATATTTCTATGATGTATTTTGGTTCGATATATTGTACTTTACCAACAAATTATATCAATAAAACATTGCATTGTGGGTAATGAAGAAAATATAAAGAATACAGTGTCAAGGACAAGAGGCAGGGCTGCAGTCAGAAAACATGACCGTGTGACCTTTGTCCGTAGGGGCCACTTCTGATACTTAATGTGTTTATGTTTTGTAAAATTGATTTATTGTTGATGCGCTTAAATAAAGATACAAAATTTCAACTCTAACTGCGTGCCCCATCAACTTTTATCGGAACCAGGACTCTGGGTTTGAGTTCGCAACTAAACAATGGTTAATACATGTACATATATTTTAAGAGCATAGTGCATTGAATATTATATGAAAGATCTAAAAGTAGTTTTGCTCGGGAAATAGCTTATTTAAGTCATATTATAGATCGCACTATAAATTAAATGTTGTGTTTTTGTGCCGGAAGTTGAATGAATGGTGCGAAAATATTGATCCGCAAAGTGAAAAAGCCACAAGTATGGTGCATTTAAACTATTCCATACTGCCGATTAATAGTAAAGACGATTATCAACCACTCCAGTAATCATATTGCTCGGTGACTAAAACGTGCAACGAATTAAATAGAAGGCGTTTTGTATGATTGAAATTAATCTCAAACTAAAACGTGCTCAAACACAATTCATGCTCAGTGAACGACACACATCCTAATGTAGTAAGTCTAATGACGAAACTGAAAGGGAATCTAATGACAAATGACAGATGACACAGGAATGGGGGTGGGGGGGAGGGGTTGTTTGTCACTACCGGACAAGTGGTCAGTGTACATGGGTTTACATAGATGAAGGAGACAACAGGTGAACCGAATCCTTACCTGTCCTTGGACCTGGCTGTACAAAACGTGAGAAGCGTGAAAGAGTTGACAGCCGGGGAGCTGCTGTGAAGCATAATTAGAACCTCTGGTGTTTTTTGTATCTAAAGTGGAGATAGAATAATAGGAGCAGCTAGTACATTAGGGGCAACTAGAATAATAAGAGCAGCTAGTACATTTGGGGCAACTAGAGTAATAGGGGCAGCTAGTACATTAGGAGCAACTAGAATAATAGGAGCAGCTAGTACATTAGGGGCAACTAGAATAATAGGGGCAGCTAGTACATTAGGGGCAACTAGAATAATAAGGGCAGCTAGTACATTTGGGGCAACTAGAACAATAGGGGCAGCTAGTACATTTGGGGCAACTAGAACAATAGGGGCAGCTAGTACATTTGGGGCAACTAGAACAATAGGGGCAGCTAGTACATTTGAGGCAAATAGAATAATAGGAGCAGCAAGAAAAATAGGGGCAGCTAGCACTCACTACTGCTAGGAATAGAACTACAACATATATTCTATCACTACAGTTGAGTAATACTACTAAAAATAATTCTAACGTTAATGTGAGCTCCAGAGATGAGCGGACAGCGGACGCGTCCGCTTGCGGACGCAGATCCGCAGACTTTTTCGAATCCGCGGACTGACAGCGGACGCTTCGTATGGTTAAGTTGCGGACTCGCGGACTGACGCGGATCTTCTTTAGCGTTACCATAAAAAATTTCAAGTCATTTAAACAGCTAAATTTCAGCAATGCGGGCGCGCGAACTGACTGCGGACCAATGTTGTAAGATTCTGCGGACGCGGATCATTGATAGAAATCCGCGGACGGACGCGGACGCTAAATTTCAAGATCCGCACACCTCTGACACACACACACACACACATATATATATATATATATATATATATATACAAAAATGAAAGTTAAGCATAACAGATAGTGGAGTGTTGAGAACTACGAAAACCAGCAGTGACAATAATACTAATATCAAACCACGGGAGAATTTTTTCCAACCATTAAACTTGACCCAAATATGAGCTTGTTGAGGTTGGAATTCAGTTTTGATTTAAGTTAAAAGAAAAAAAAAATCTTTTAAAGTGTCGCATCATGGTCAATTTATCAAAAGATTTAGTAAAATAAAGTAATTAAATATGTGTGGGGGGGGGGGGAAGAACAGACTCATTGGAAGACACACAAAGCTCATCAAACCGTATCACGCAGCTCTTAAAAACCATATTAGTCCACCCCTGACATATATTCTTTCCTTTCACTTTTCACTAGAACTCTTTTTTTATTGAGAAACAGAAATAATAGAAATAACGTGACACGAAATGATAAAGAACGGTAATAAAAAAAACCGTTCTTTAGGGAGGGGTAAAAAAAATCAAGAAAACAAAGGTGTTAGGTCATAAGTGAATGCTTCCTTAGCCATTAGTCCTATTATTTCTGTTTCTCGAGTAATAAGAGTAATAATTATAAAGGCGTAACGCCATAAGTGAACGATCCCTAAGGAGTTATGCAGACACTTGTCTAGTTGACCGACTCCCCCCTTCCTTAGCAGTTGAGTCAAAACAAGGAGACCACAACTTGTCAATACAAACATAAATCTTCGATCGAGTGACGAGCCTTCCCTTGGCACGTCATTCCTTCCCCTGCTACCACCCCTTCCCGCCCACTCCGAACGTTACTTCCCCTTCGTTCGTATTTTTAATTTTTTTTTCTGTCATTTACTTGCAAATTTAAAAAAAAAAAATAATAATAAACAATCGCTCAAGTTACCCAGGGGGGGCGTAATTCGAAAACAGTGGGTCATCAAGGGAAACAACTCGAGGTGGCAGTTTACTTAGAGCATCAGGTACTAAAACAAAGTCGACACGGAGCGGGGAGTATTTTGGTTATACAGTGCTTTGTTTGTGAAGAGGTTGGCTGTTGAAAAATTGTTTCACTTGGTGTAACTCAGACTGAAGTTTGCTAGTAACCGGTTTTTTTCCCCCACACAAGCGCGATCGTTTTCTGCTAGTTTGGATTTTTGTTTAATAACAGACTCTAACTTGTCCTCTCTCTATCTAAGGGAAATTTGTTCTTTTTACATGGTTGGGGGGGGGGGGAATGTTTCAGTTGACGTCAGAGCAGATAACTAACTAAATTAATAAATCAAAGGAAATCTAAGGAAACGTAGATATTTTCTAACTGAATGTGTACAATTGAACGAGATTGACACCACCCCCGCCCCCTTTTTTTTCATTTGTAATCTCTAGATCTAGGGTAGGCAAACTTTTTCACACGCGGGCCACATTGGGTTCGTACATTTCACCGGCGGGCCGGGCCAAAAAAACAAGTGGATGGAGTGTTGGTGTGAACTAATATAGATTAGATGCACACGTCATAACATAAAAAAAATAGATGTTAGTGTTGTAGCGCTTTCACCCTGAAACGAGTAGCGGGCCCAACTAAATAGCCTTACGGGCCTGATGTTTCCCCCCCCGGGGTCGTAATTTGGACATGGTTACTCTAGATCCGCGGTTCTCAACCGATGTAAGCGTACCGCCAAAGGGGGGGGGTTTACTGGAATGGTGGAAGGGGTTATGCAGGGAGGGGGGGCACGCAACGACACATAATTTTCTTTTAAAACAACCAAGAATTTTGAAGAAGGTCGCCAGTTAGCTGCGTGACTCATCACCCCCCCCCCCCTAAACAAAAACCAGGTGCACCAAGTATCGCATCAGAAAAGGTTAACAACATTCCAGTATAAAAAAAAATAAGGTACATTTATTAGAGAACCTTTCCACCTTTTGGGGCACAGTCGCGAAAAAAAAAATGGGAACCTCTGCTCTGGATCGTGTATCCAGAGTCATTCTGTAGTATGGTGTGGGTGGGGGAGGGGGGAACTTGATATCATGGGACCCGAGATAAATATAGCTTGACTTTTGATGTGGCTCTTTATTGAGCTGGCTATTTTTGTCAATGATTAGGATACTTCTGTAGATTTTCATAAATTGACTTTTGATGTGGAGAGAGAGAGAGAGAGAGAGAGAGAGAGAGTCTGGGTATCACCATCAATTAAGTTAGGGTAAAACACAACGCGTGTCATAGCTAAATGATAACCACTGCATTCACTTATGATGATGCTTTGAATTTGTATTTTTTCGCTTCGATGTTTTACTAATGTTTTTTTGTTTTTCATGTCAAATCAGACTTTTAATGAAAATATTAATAATAATAATGACATGGGTATGCTTTATTATTATAATTATTTTTTAATCTTAAGTCCTAAATGAAGTTTGAAATAATCGAGTCGGTCGGGCGACTCTGAGCTCAAAACTTTCTCACACTAAGCATCTATTCCTGCTCACACTAAGCATATATTCCTGCTCACACTAAGCATCTATTCCTGCTCACACTAAGCATTTATTCCTGCTCACACTAAGCATATATTCCTGCTCACACTAAGCATCTATTCCTGCTCACACTAAGCATCTATTCCTGCTCACACTAAGCATCTATTCCTGCTCACACTAAGCATCTATTCCTGCTCACACTAAGCATCTATTCCTGCTCATAACGAGCCTTCAGCACCTTGCAAGAACCCAAAACATTGTCACAATGAACATTCATCTGTTTATACAGGTATGTCTAAACTTAAATTGTGATCCATTTTTAAAGCGAATCAAAAAAAAAAAGGCCCGGAAAGGGAGTGGGGGTATTTGAAAGTGGGACCAGGGCAGTGCCGAACCTAGAGATTTGGGGGCCCGGGGGCTTGGCCTCTTAGGGGGCCCTGCATTTTGACATTCGACATCATGACATGAGATAATGTACTTGATATTTAATGTAACAAAAATGTTTGTGCTCCTCTCAAGCTGGGGCCCGGGGAGACTTCCGAATTTGGACCCCTTCCCTAGTTACACCTCTGGGCCAGGGCCGTCTAAAGAGAATTATGGGTCTCCGGTCAAACTATAATTTTAGGTCCTTAACGACAGTCACTCAAAACAGTGACATAAATTTGGTTTATAAGGTCGTGGACCCTCTGATTACTGGGTCACGGGCCCATTCGTTGAGACGGCACATAGTGGGGGGGGGGCACTTAAACAGTTCCCAACTCTGTTAAAGCTTTAACGGCCCTGTGAGTATAAAACATCGTTTTGTGCTAGAATCGACTCGATGCTTATGGTTTTTGTACATCGCATCTGATAAGTTTTAAACAGCCACAGTTAATAAAAATACAATGTTTTTTTTAAAAAAAGATAATAATTAAGCATAAAAATAAAATAAATAAGATAAAATACATATCAAGTCATTTAGGTACAAATGTCTTTATCAAATGCATGACCTACTTTACACAGAATCTCCTTTTTTTTAAATTTTCATTACGAAAGAGCTCCAGTAAAGGTCTATCAACCGAGGAAAAAAAAAAGGTCCACACCCTCAATTAACTCTAATTTACTTTTACAAAATTTTGCTAGCGGGAAACTTCTCTCCCTTTTTTTTATATTTTTCCATGAAAGTATTAACTTCCTGTCAGACGAACTCCTGTTACCGTTATTTTTTTTTTTCGAAACTAACCACTTTAAAATCTGTAACTACTAACACAACGTCTGCAATTATCTGATTTACTGGCAATAATTCAGCTCCCGCTGTTTCATGGCCTCGCTACATCCCCCATACCCACCCAAGCCACTGTGCTCACTCAAGACCATAAGTTTAAAAAAAAAGCCAGCAACCAAAACACAGACGACTGTAATATCATTGAGCCGGGCCGAGTGGACGTACAGATCAAATCATCCAATCCCTTTAACGTGTACAATCGAATCATCCAATCGCTTTAACGTGTACATTTTATTTTTGTCTAACATGTTAATGCTTTGTGAGTTTTTATTCTATTTTTGAGCATCTATTTTGTTTCGGAAATAATGTTGAGTAATTTTTTTTTATGTTAAAATGTTTTGTGAACAGATGATCAATTTCGTGCGCGCCCTTCCCACTTTTTACACCACAACTGAGAGCAGTGTAACAAACTATATTATAATTTTGGAAGCTTGGACCCATGTCAAGTGTCTGCTGTACACAATTAATAAATGTGACCTTTCAGTGCACAGAAGGTATTACAGTTTGTCGAGTTGTACGAAGGCCGGGTGTCGCCGTACAGTTAAGACCGAAAGATTGTCGTTTCTCTGTTGATAGCGGAGATCACAAAAGATTCAACCCACACGACAACAAAAGCTAAGGTCGATGAACAAGTATCATTTAAAGGTCGAGTTCTCTTTGTATAAAAAAAAGGGGGGTTGGACGTCAAATCGAGGATTGGAACTAGATAAAACAATAAATAATTAAATTGCACAAACCTTTTATGGTCTTGAGTGAAAATCCAGATTTTAATATTCCGAAAATAAGCTCAGAATAAAAGGGTGTAACGCATCCAGTATTTTAAATTGAACAACACATAAACACACTGAACACACTTCTAATAAAAACACAACAAAATGTCACAGACTCAAGGCTGCACGCAAGTGATGAAAGGGAGGGGTGGTGGTGGGCTGGGAAGAGGGAGGGGAAGAAATAATCGATGACGGGATGGTGCCGCCTCTTGGTAGCATCGACGACCAAGGACGTGCTGACTCACCGATTGGCTCCCTTTCTCGCTCTCTCTCTCTCTCTCTCTTACACGCAGCGCTCGCCTCAATGCACGCGACAGCATCACCACACACACACACACACACACACACACTCCCATTCATACCGGCCCCTCTGCCTACGTCAAACTACCCAAGCTTGCCAACTTTACCTGAGTAATAAAATTTAGGAAACTCACTCAGGATTTACAGGAAAGTGGTAGTTAAATTTACTATGACAACGGTAGCGAGCGTTACTATAGCAACAGCGGTGTCTGGCTTAAGAATAATGTCAATGGCCAAACTATGTATAGAATGATATTTTGTGTGATGTAGAAGCCGAACTTTAAAATTACAATTAATTAACAACAAAAAGCAACAACAAGATGATTTGTCTTCATCTTTGATTGGATTCTGTCCTCTTTTTGTAAAACATAAAACTTGATTCTATACGTGATTCGCCGTATGACAA
>JAGDYQ010000108.1:272380-306159 GCA_021962125.1 Bulinus truncatus
GGATTTTTTTCCTTTTTTTAAAAAATCTTGTCTAATCTGGTTATAAAATTGGGTTATTTACTGATTTTTTTTCTGCAACTCTGTTGTGAAAAAAAAACAATGTATCGGCAGCCAAAAAACGGCCGGTCCGATAGTTAACCCATAGTGCCAATATCGGTTCGACTATCGGTCGCTCCCTACAACAATCGGCCGATCCGATATTAACCGATAGTGCCAATATCGGTCAGATACCGATCCGATTATCGGTCGCTCCCGACTTTGCGTGCTTTTTTTGCTGTTATCTATATCTGCGATAGGCAAACTATGACCAGCAAGAGTGTTTATTCCGGCCAACGGCCCGGCATTCATTTCCTAGTGAATAACAGCTCTAGCCTTTTAGATTTTGATGTTAACATTAAATTTATAGTTGCCCATGTTAACACTCATCTATCTGCTCTTGGTCTAGTCTGATGGTCAAATTTATGAGCCCAAAGTGGCCCACGATTCAAAAAAGTTTGCCCACCCCTGATTGATAATTTTTTTTTTTGGTACAGCTAATTAGTCCACAGGATGGAAGTAATTCACCAGTGAAGAGTACTTATGACTTAAGAACAATGAAGTACTTTCAATACTCAAGTGTTTTGTTAATAATTTCAGGAGAACCAACATTCTAAATATTGAGCTTTTGAGGTAAATGAAAAAAATACTAATAAAAAAATCTTACTCTATTTTTCATATTCCTCAACTCCTCCTTTGTCAGAATGTCAGCTTTAGCTAATAAAGGAACAATGTTGACTTTATGATGGAGTTTCTTCATAGTTTCTATGTCAATCTGACGCAGCCTGTGTAAAACAAAAAATAATTTAAAAATTAACGATAATAATCACACATGAAACAAATCCTCAAATGCGATTGTATACTTTATAGTCATGATTTTTTTAAATCTTTTATTTTCTGACAAAGCAAAGACACAGCAGCTCAGAAAAATTATATTTTACGGATAAGGAATATTACCAGTGTCGAATATAGGGATTTGGAGGCCCGGGAGCGGGGGGCTATGCCTCTTTGGGGGCACCTGCATTTTGACATTCGACACCATGCCATGAGATAATGTCCTTAATATTTAATGTAAAAAAAAGTTTTTTGAGGGCCCCCTCAAAATGGGGCCCGGGGTACTTTCAAATTAGGATCCCCAGCTCCCTCCACCCTAGGTACGCCTCTGATAATATTACATTTTTTTTTTCAGTTATTACCAAACAGGTTCACATATTGTAAAAAAAGTTAACGACATGAAGTCATTCAGTCTTTTTGTTTTATAAATTAGCAACCAGATACTTTTTATCATTTTGTTTGTATCAAAATTAATGGACAACAAAACACAAGCAAATAATTAATTAAAAAAAAAAAGTCTTGCTTTGATTTCTCCAAGTTATTGTTGGAAGACAACACTTTGAAAACAACTGATGTTTATGACTGCATTTTCAATAAACCTTTATGTTTTTATTATTTTTGTTTCTCATTTAGGAGATTCTCTATGGTCTTTTGTTTATATCATCCAACAGAGAGCTGTACTGTCCTTTTTCAAGTCCAAAAAAAAAAAAACAAACTCAAATGCAATACACAAATACATGTATATGGTATAGCCTATAAGTCAGTTGTAAAGTGCATTTATAGATTTAAAAAAAAAAAACACTTTATGAGATTATAGAGAAGTGAAAGTTTTAAGATTTACTTTGCAGCTGTGATAGTTTAATAATGAGGTAGTTGTGATTGTTTAATAATGAGGTTTGACTACTGTTTAATCCTGATGCCTATTGAGACTGTTATATACATGACAATATTATACTTTGTTCTTTATCCTTATGTGTATGCTATGTAGCAACGAACTCCATTCTGTTTATAAATCCCTTCCCCCAATCACCATGGTAATGCATTCATCTTGCAGACACAAAAAAATCCCAGCCAGCGTCATCCATGTTAAAGCTGTGAGGTGGGAGATGGGAATTAGATTATGACCTGGGGGGGGGGGAACTCATAACAGAATTACTAAAAGCACATTCCTTTTCTGTGACCAAAAGCGTACAATCTTCTGACTCCAAAATGGTGGAGGTCATTTGTAGAGATTCACCCACAGGGTGGACTTTAAGGCGGTCACAGCACTATATCAAACAAAGGAGAAGACTATCAACCTTCAGTTAGATTGGGTTTCACATTAAATGTGCTAATTTAAGACACATATCTCTGCAAATGGGGCTTTCAATAGGGCATGAGGCTGAGGCTTGTAGCTCGTCTTTGTGAGGCCCTTTAGGTAGATGGCAGGAGTGAGGGGTGTTGTGTGCCTTACAAATCCGCCACAACCACAAACTGCTAATGTAAGGGTCTTTGTAATGCCTTATAGACCATGGCGATAAACTTTTTTCCCCTACTTTTTAGCCTAGCAAGGAGATACCAATGACCTTTTCCCCCCTAAACAGGACAATGTATTTATCTCCCTGCTGGGTAAATCGAAAGGAGAATCTCAACTATTGTTAAAATATTATTGGAATATAAAAATTTGCGTATGCCACTATTTCATAGTGTTTAATACAGGTTAAAAACACAAAAAAGTTTCTAACTTACCCATGTCCATAAGGTGATATAAAATATAAACAGCAATGAACTCGGTTGTCGACAATGTTTCGCCTGTTCAGGCCGCACTCGTCATCGTAATACTGTTTAAACTGTTGGTCCACATACTCAATCAAAGCTTTTTGACTGAAGTAAAAGGACAATTACATTGGTGAATGAGTTCAAGTGAGAAATTTATCAACACATAATAAGGAGAGCCAAAAATTGATTTTCTGATAAGTTATGTCAGTACAAAGTACCAAAAATCAAGACAAATGAATGGAGCTAACCTGTTACTGGCATTGACAGCGTCATTAAAACCTGGTGTATCTACAATTGTCAACTTGAGCCTGACACCTTTCTCCTCAATCTCCAGCTGTTTCTTCTCAATATTTACGGTTCTCTCCACTAGGTCTACGTCAAGAAACAAAATAAAAACGTTCAGAGATACTATTAAATGGCCAGCTAGGACTCATATAAATAAACAACAACAACCACAACAAAATCATCTTCAATACTAAAATTATTATGACAGATGCAACTATGGTAAGATTAAGTTTCGGTGCATTTCACTGACTTGCACACTTATATTCACTTCAAGAAATTCAGATGGAAATAGTTTACAGCTTTGGGCGGAGCTATTCCAATGGATAGGGAAGGGGACGAATAATGGCATGGTACAGCGCTCAACTGTTGAACTTAGGGTCCCTGGTTTGATTTCTGGTGTGGACCAATGAATATTTCAGGCCTTGGTTAAGGTCCCCGCATTCCCTGTGGTGCACCCAAGGCCATTGCACAATCGGCTATGCGGAGATAAAAGAAGTGCACCATAGAATCCATCCCATAAGTGGTTTATAGGATCTAAGAGGTTTCATCTCATCCTTACAGGGACTGCACACATGCTATGGATAAGGAAACTCAGAAACTGCCGAGGGCTTCTTTCCAATATAAATTAAAGGGCCACTGATGGGTACTTTTGCCAACGGCTTCCACAACATATCTCAAAAAACTCTCTCCCTTAAAAATGGCTATGTCTCTGGATATTAGTTTTATATTGATGTAAAGGCCTCTGAATTTTAAATTCAATATTGTAATTATTTCATGCAACCCGAAATGTACGGAAATATAAATGACAATGAAGAAATCTATCAGTATATGCTGATATGTGCATTATGTACATTTTTGCTACAGAACAAGCTATCTTTATGGTCTATTTTATATTTTCCATCTCATTAATGTGTTGATATATTTAATAAAACAGAAAACAAAACATGACAGAATCGCAAAGGCAAGCTGGGACTGTGCCAAAAAAGATTTGACAGAATTAAAAAGATGATTACAACTGCAGATATTAAATTTTGAGCCTCTTAAATTAAAACTCCACCTGTACAGATCTGGGTGATATGAAACTTACCATTGACACTTGGAAGCTCTCTATCTTTATACAGATCTGACAGAAATAAACTGTTGATTAGTGTTGACTTGCCCAGTCCTGACTCACCTGAGGGAAAGATAGAGAAAAGAATATTAGCAGCCACCTTACGAGAAGCAAGGAAACACTTTTAAATTATAGCTTAAAAAAATGTTTTTCTGAAATTAATCCATTTCGGTAGGCTATCAATTCAACAATTAATTACCACCAGATTGTACCGAAAATATAAAATGGTCAAAAGAATTTTTAAAAAGAGCCCAGTCCTGACTCACCTGAGGGAAAGATAGAGAAAAGAATATTAGCAGCCACCTTACGAGAAGCAAGGAAACACTTTTAAATTATAGCTTAAAAAAATGTTTTTCTGAAATTAATCCATTTCGGTAGGCTATTAATTCAACAATTAATTACCACCAGATTGTACCGAAAATATAAAATGGTCAAAAGAATTTTTAAAAAGAGCTGAAGAAAACATGCAAAACAATACAATTTCCTGCACTGTTATTAAAAAAGTAGGAATTAATAATGAACACAAATAGCTGCAAGTGTTGTAAATGTGAAAAGATAAATTAGGACTTTTTGATCTTTGAGAAACAGATCTTCTGTTAAATTTCAAAGCCATTTTAGCAAACTAATTGATGCATGTTTGTCGTTTCAATAAAAAAAAAAATAGCAGAATGTCATCTATAATCAAATACTGCAGTCAGTGATAAGACTGAACATTCCACAGCGGACCAAAATAAAAACAGAAATATTTGAGTTGTACATTGTTTTGTTTCATGAGATTCTGGACTGCGAACAAAAATTTTTCTAAACAAAAATCCTTTCAATAACAATTTCTTTTCTACAGATAATAACATGTCATGCATGAGTGAGAAGCCACAAGAGCTACCAACCATGAACTAGTGAAACATGAGCCACACATTAACTAGTTGTTGTTGCTGAAGCTAATGTCATAAGGGGGCAGCCGACATAAGGGGAATGCATCCCCAACGCACCGTAGTCCTAAGGGGCCCTGTCAGGAACAGTAATCTGCTATGACTTAGCAATTTGTGTGTGTGAGATCAGAGCCCCCCCCCCATCCCCCAGTTGGTGGAGATTGTCAGGGGAAAGGTCAGTGTCAGCAGCCCAGCCCTGCATCATACAACAGTAGGTCAACAAAGATTGAAATGTCTAAAACAATTCCCCAGCACAACAAATGGCCCATATCTCCCATCATCACACAGGTTTTATTTTTCTATCCTTACCAACTACCATGAGTGTGAAGTCAAATCCTTTCCTGACAGCCTTCCTGTGAACCTGTTCTGGCAGGGTGGCGAAACCAATAAATTCATCTTCGTCCTAAAAATAAATAGATAAGAAAATTAATCAAACAAAGGTAGAAGTTTTTTTTTCCGTTTACATATAGGCCTACTGATGGGATTACTGATACATCAAGGCACTGAGTCTGGCACCTTGCTAATAGCGCAGACGATGAGATACATATTGCAGCAGACTGTATGTGGGGCAGACGATGATATATTGCGGCAGACTGTATATGGAGCAGACGATGATATATTGCAGCAGGCTGTACATGGGGCAGACGATGATATATTGCGGCAGACTGTATATGGGGCAGACGATGATATATTGCGGCAGACTGTATGTGGGGCAGACGATGATATATTGCGGCAGACTGTATGTGGGGCAGACGATGATATATTGCGGCAGACTGTATATGTGGCAGACGATGATATATTGCGGCAGACTGTATATGTGGCAGACGATGATATATTGCGGCAGACTGTATATGTGGCAGACGATGATATATTGCGGCAGACGATGATATATTGCGGCAGGCTGTATATGGGGCAGACGATGATATATTGTAGCAGACTGTATGTGGGGCAGACGATGATATATTGCGGCAGACGATGAGAAGCATATTGCAGCAGACTGTATGTGGGGCAGACGATGATATATTGCGGCAGACGATGAGAAGCATATTGCAGCAGACTGTATGTGGGGCAGACGATGATATATTGCGGCAGACGATGAGAAGCATATGGCATAGTGACTTCAAGTGAATAACATAATAACAAGAATATAAAAGTGCTTATTAAATTTGATTCTATGAAAAATTTACCAGCTTTAAAATGTACATAGAAAAAGTTGAATTTGTGGTTTATTATTTTTTTGTTCATTTTGATTTTCAATAATTACATCAACAAGATTTTACTTTATCATAAAAAAAAACCAAGTTGGGTCTATGGTCATAAATACATTGGGCACCATATGGAAGTGACCCTAACCATTCCATGCTCAATATCATAAGATATCAAGGGACATAAATACATCTTGATGGAGCCAAAACGTAACACTCTCAACACCCAGAAACTTGTCCATCACTGACAGACATCCATACAGGTACTCAGATATAAAAAAGAAGGGGGGGGGGAACGTGTTTGAGTAAAACTGAATCAATATTGACTGCGGTGAAACTGACAATTTTACTGAGTGGTAGAAGTGAACACCTACAATATTTTTCTGTATATGGGGCAGACGACGAGATGCATAATGCGGCAGACTGAAAGATGGTGGTAGTTTAAATACAGCAAACTTTCCTGATGTTTACCATCATTTCATGCATACTTTTTAACTGAACATCTTATCCTAGCTAAAAATCATGTCTCCATTTTTATAAATTTTGTGAGCAGCTATAAACTGTGGATTCAAACGGTGGCCATGAAGATCAACTGTGGCCATGAAGATCAACTGTGGCCATGGAGATCAACTGTGGCCATGTAGATCAACTGTGGCCATGGAGATAAATGGTGGCCATGAAGATCAAATGTGGCCATGAAGATCAACTGTGGCCATGGAGATCAACTGTGGCCATGGAGATAACTGTGGCCATGGAGATCAACTGTGGCCATGAAGATCAATGGTGGCCATGGAGATCAATGGTGGCCATGGAGATCAATGGGGGCCATGAAGATCAACTGTGGCCATGAAGATCAACTGTGGCCATGGAGATAACTGTGGCCATGGAGATCAACTGTGGCCATGAAGATCAATGGTGGCCATGGAGATCAATGGTGGCCATGGAGATCAATGGTGGCCATGGAGATCAATGTGGCCATGAAGATCAACGTGTCCCCCCAATTTTCGCTATTATTATTAATATAAAATGTTTTCAACACTCATGTGCCTATGAAAGTAAAGTTCCCTAAGCCTAACAGGCCATGTAGACAGCGACCTAGTCTGACTATCCACAAGCAGGGCTGTGTTGAGACTGTACCTATCATGCACAAGGAAATGTTACTTAATTTGAAAAGAATAAAAGAACCTTGTTTCATTCAATATAATCTGTAAGTTACAGTTTTTTTTTTTGTTACTGATTGTATTCGACATATTCGTTAGTTACACTGATTGTAGTGGACATATTCGTTAGAAACACTGATTGTAGAGTACATATTCGTTAGTAACCGAAACCAGAAGTCAGATAATTAGAATTTTAAAAATGTCTATCTTAGGTTTCCCGCCAGTTTATCTATTCATCTTTATAACCTGACCATCGATAAAGTCACACACTTCTCTACAAAACTCAATACACTTCCTGTCAGGCTCAAGCTGGACGATGGGATGCTGGCCCATAGAAACTGTGTCACTAAGGGAGATAAGTAGATGATGAGTCAAAAATTATTTTGATGGGGGGAAAAGTCACAAAAGTTCAAAGGTTATTGCTCTGCGACAGTGAGCACATAGCACACTTTGAACATAGCGAGCGATCCATATGACATTTTATTGTCAGGCAAACGCGCAAGCCTGCCTGACTGCAGGCTTAGTAGTAGGTAAAGCGATTCTGACGAAATGTAATTGTAATTTTGTTGTGTGTGTGTGTGTGAGGTCCCTGTAAGGATGAGATGAAATCTCTTAGATCCTATAAAACACTAATGGGACGGTTTTTTTTTATGGTGCCCTTCTTTCATCCCCACCATAGCCGATAGTGCAATGGCCGCGGAGGCACCGCGGAAGGCATAGCCATGATCTGAAATATCCATTGGTCCTCAATGGAGCTCGAACCAGGTACCTTATTGCAGAAGTAATCATCTGTCAACCAGAAACATAAAAATAAGAGTATAAAATATAACCGAAAGTGTAATGTCATGTGATGTGTCTATGTATTGTAAGTCTGTGAACTAAAAAAAAAATTACGTCTTTCAATGAGTGATGGATTAGAAGTTATACTAATTCCCTGTTTAAATGAAACTTTATCACTAAAAATTTGAAATCACTTCGCCCCAGCAACAAGACACTGATGAGAGTGACTCTTGAAACCTTTTTAATTTTGTAGTGATTTTTGGTTTGAGAGAGAGAGTGTGTGTTTGTGAGTGCGTAGTATGGGGGGGGGGTCAAGGAGAGGCATAGCTTGCGCACACACATTAGTCTTGGAAACTCACGGGGAGGTGGGAGAGGAAAGAGGAATCAGTGACGTCTCTGGTATTCGAAACCCTCCCCCCTCTTCCATCCAAGTCGCAACTACAGGCATTTGGGAGCCACCGCAATGTAACAGTCATGTGACGCAACTACAGGCATTTGGGAGCCACCGCAATGTAAAAGTCATGTGGCGCAACTACAGGCCCCGACACTGGAGCCAATCAAGAGTAAACGAACATTTTACTGAATCTAACATTGACAGTGTCTTCACTGGACCTACACAGCCGCGCCCACTCTATAAATAAACATAAACAAGCACACTCAAAGAACATACAAATTAACTACTGAGAAAAATGAAATAAAAATATAATATATATAAAAGCGATGTGGCTTCTGCGTTAAATCGAAAGTAAAGAATCAATACAACAGTATTCAAGTTTAAAATACAATCATGAAAAAATAGGATCTGCCCGAAACCAAAAATAACCTAGCCTACCGATCAAACCTAAGGTTTTGCAGCGTACAGCTAGTATTTAATATAATGTTGAAAAAATATGAAATGATTGTCTTTAAAAAAAAAAGTAGACTATGATATAAACTATATAACAACTGTCAAATTTCTCAACAGTAATCGTCAGTAAAAAGTGGTTTCAAATACAATTTGTTGACATCACGTACTTAAATTGAATGTCATGTTTAGTAAAACAATGACGTGGTTGTGTTGATTACCGTATAAGCCTCAATGAGCAGGACACAGCAACAATAAAATAAAAATGTAGAGCTTTATTGTTCAGTTCACAAGGGAAGGATCATTGCGTGGTAAAGCGCTCGACTGTCAACCTGAGGGTTACGGGTTCGATCTTCGGTGAGAACCAATTAAGTGAATTTTACAGGTCACGTTTCAAGTTGTCACCATGTCTCCCGCGGTGCCTCCATGGACAGTGCACTATCGGCAATGTTGTGTATGAACGATGGACACAATAAAATCGTCTGATAAGTGGTTTATAGGGTCTAAGAGACAAACACCTCACCCTTAGCAGGGGAACTCATAGCTTAGTTCTGAAAGTTAAAAAATCTTTGGGCTACTTTATACCACATAAGTCCATTATTTGATCTCCGGGCCGCAGTGGGGGGGGGGGGGAAGAAAATGAGTTTCAAGTAATACAAATAATAGAGTACACAAGTCTCCCCCCCCCTTCCCCCGCCACCCAAAACAGTAATTCATCACAGGTGTAGGTTTACCGTAACGTAACTCTATATATGTATACTAGAATGTTACCACTGGCTGAGGTAGGAACACGTGATACAAGACGATCTTATGTTTTGTTTCGTTAAGTTATTTCAATACAACTTTTTTAAAACATGATCTCATGCTACACTCAGAGAGAACACAGTGACAGACATGCGTTTCATGCAAATATTTCATACGCCTTATTTGATGACGTAATTCAGACATGGACAAAGTAGGAGACCGCCAAAGACTCCAATCAAAGGGCACTATTTCAATAAAATATGACTCTATACAAGACTAAAGTCAGATATGCATGACCGATTATTACAAAACTAAAGTCAGATATACATGGCTGATTATTACATAACAATGCAGATTTAAAAAAAATCATTTAACATCCATACAGATACAATGACGCTCACGTGTTATACCGTAAACATCGGCGATAACACTCCTCCCCTCCCCTACGAATTGAGGATAGTCACTGCACTATAAAATGTATCAAAATGACTGGTTATTTCAAAATTACCGAGAGCTGTGTTATGATATGACAATAGATTTAAACAAAACAAATACAGACAGAGATATCATTGAGTCAATGTAAACAAATTTATAAGGTTGGGGGAAGTGGAGATGGAGAGATGGGAAGACAACAACTGCAAAAAGAAAAAAAATGTAATTCTATTGGTTGGAAAAAAAAATGTAATTCTATTGGTTGGAAAAAAAAATGATCGACACAACGACATAACATGTCAAAGTGTTGTTGTTGTTTTAAAGCGACATAGATGTCATCATAGATGTATCATTCGTGATACGAGTAACGTTCTGATGTTTATGGGAGAGAGGAGATCATCAATTCATCACACACACACACAGACATAGAGACACTAGTTGAGTGGATCTGATGAGTCAGCACTCACAGTCGAGCTGAGTCAACTACATTGTTTCCCAATTCGGCCCACGCCCTGGTGTAAGGCCGGCACTAGGTATCTGATCTGTAGTGACCGTTGTGTGCCGGGAAGGGGATCCAAACATAGCTACACACGTATCTAGTGTTAAATGTAATTCGATATTAATATATGACTAAATGGTAATGTGATAACATTGTAGTTTTAAATGTAATTCAATACTTTATATATATATATATATATATATATATATATATATATATATATATGACTATATGGTAAATGTGATACAAATAGTCTTGGTGTAGTAGAGTGTACTCAGAGCTGGTTCTAGCCCATCTGTCGCCCGGGAGCAAACAAGAATTTTCTAGCGCTACTTTATCCAAGCTCAACCAATCACAAATGTCAATTTTTGATACTGTTATGCATAAAGCCTTCGATTCACTGCGGACATCTGACAATCGATAATATGCTCCTATAGGCATCAGAAATTACAAAAAAAAAATAATTACAGAATTAAATGAATTTAGAGTTGAAGACTTTTGCCCCACCCCCCTTTTTTTTTTCAGAGACTGCCGCTAGTGTGTTTTGCACCCCAATCATAGAATGTTTTAACCCTGATTTTACTACAGAATAGTACAGTACAGTATATTAGTATTGCATGGTTTTGAATGGTTTGCGATCTTGTATATGTAAAATAGTACAATACAGTATATTAGTATCGCAATGTATTGAATGGTTTGCGATCTTGTACATGTATAATAGTACAATACATAAGAATTTCATGAATGCAATTAATGCAATGTTAGAAACAAAAATATTCAACGGGAGCCAAACTAATCTCAGAGAAGAGCCGCATTTGGGCCACCATTTGAAGCAGTACCAAGGGGTCTAAATGCGGCTCTTCTTCAAGTTCTAAAATGAGCCAGATTTTTTATCCTCACTAAAATCTTGATGAAATAACCACAGTGCGTCTCTTGGAAGTTTTTTTTTAGAGCATTTTCAAAAAAAAATGCTCTAATGTCCCCGTTTTGTCTGTCTGTCTGTCATCACTCTAGATCTCAACAACCATAAGTCCTAGACCCATGATGTATATATCATTTTGTAGGTCTTGGCCTGCCAAGAAATGACTTTTTTTCCATTTCGCGATCTGACCTCTCAGGGCCGTAAAAGGGGCCTTAGTACCGTTTTTTACTATATAAGCTATATTAATAAAGGAGCGCTATATCTCAGCAACTATAAGTCTTGACCCATGATGTATATATCATTTTGTAGGTCTTGGCCTGCCATGTGTACATCAAAAGTTCATTTCGCGATAGGATCTCTGAGGGCCGGGCTTCAGGGCTCATAAGGGGCTTATATAGTATATATACACCTTGTACGTTCAATAGCCCGTTCATTTGGTGCGAAATACTGCAGCACGTAGTTTCACCAAGATTTATTAAGAAACTCATCAAATGAAATAGTAAGCTTGCGTTCTGAGTTTAATTAAAAGTATCAGAGCTATGCAACAATTGACGGAGTTTTCGGACGATTAAATGACTATAATTTCGAATGTTTTCAATTATGAGTCCTATTTCAGTAACCACAAACCACTTGTAGTTAGATTTAAGAGAAAATAATTTTTTTTCAAATATAAAGAAACGTCTTTATAAATTTTTTTTTACAGATATATGCATTACACAATTGAATTTATAAACATTTCCAAAATTTACAAATATTTACTGAAATATAGCATACGTACTGATACATAACATGAAAATGCGCTAACTCGTCCTGTGTCCAGAATGGAACAGGCTTAATTGCTTGTTTTTGAAAGTACTCTATAATTAAGAGAAATTCTGTTCTTATTGACCTTATACGTGTGACTAAACCATGGTTTATATAATGTCATACTCAATAGAAAGTATGACCGTATGCACGTTGATATGTATATAATAAATACACAAATGTATAGTGATTCAGTGTTGCGTGAAATCTAAACAAGCGACAGACAGACACAGACACACACGCACGCACGCACGCACACACACACACAGACACACACACACAGAGGTACTGTTCTACTTACTAGGGTAAACCTTTCAAGTCCTGACATTTTAAAACGCAGCACGGTGATGAAAAACCTAGGTCCTCGAAAGCACCAATGATACATTTTTTTATTATGCCCTTTTATTTTTAGTTTAACGCCCCCGTGCGCGCACACACACACACACCCACACACCATAGTCGAGTGTGCAATGGCTATGGAGGCGCCACAGTGGAGATGGGCAGGTGACTGGACTCGCTGGGGGTTTGAACCCGCGACCCGCTGCATGCAGACTGAGGGAACACAATCAAAACGCCACGGTGTCACCTTTGCGGACCGATCACACCAAGTTCCAATTTAGAAATTATTTACTTAAAAATTAATATAGTGAACTCGACTCGCATGCAAAGGGTTAGGGTTCATTCCCCGGCAAAGCTTAACATATTCTTCGCTGACTTAAGAGAAGAGATGGGCGCCACCCTAGTCCGTAACCCCACAGAAAAGACGGATGAAAAAGTCTAACAGACGTGTCCATTCGTTCCCCAAAACGACCATACTCGTTAAAGGTATATACTATAATAATAGCGATTTGGGCGCTGCGTTAAATCGAAAGTAAAGAATTAATACAACAGTATCCCAGTTTAAAATACAATCATGAAAAAAAAAAATCGGATCTGCCCGAAACCAAAAAATAACCCAGCCTACCGATCAAGCCTAAGGGGATATAACTCTATGCAAATGTTTTGCAGGGTACAGCTAGTTTATATATATTTACCTAATGCTATTTATGTCTATTGAGTTCCCAACAATGGAGGTGATTTCACTTAAACATAATTTTCCGTATCACTGATTCAAAATTCGAGAGATGACAGACACATTCTAATAATAACTTTTTTGAACAAGGGCGATGTACAACTCTAAGTTAGCAACGATACGGAATGGGTAAACAAAACAAAAAGTAAACATAAACGAACATGTAACAAGCATTGTTACTACACGAGAGAGTCTGATGTGTGTCGTTCACAGGGTCATTTGCATAAATAATGTTGTAAATATCATGCTAGTGTGTTGTAAATGTCATGCTAGTGTGTTGTACCTCAGTGACACAAATAATAGGCTTGAGAGATAGAGAAAAACAAACAAAACAACACAAGGCTTGTTGATCATAGAGGTAGAGCCGTTTTTAGCTTGATCGGTGCCGTCGGCAGACCTGTGAAGATAAGAGGTGGCCCTTAGAAGACTAATGAGATATGTTGGTGTCGTTGGCAGACCTGTGGAGATAAGAGGGGCCCTTAGAAGACTAATGAGATATGTTGGTGTCGTTGGCAGACCTGTGGAGATAAGTGGTGGCCCTTAGAAGACTAATGAGATATGTTGGTGTCGTTGGCAGACCCGTGGAGATAAGAGGGGCCCTTAGAAGACTAATGAGATATGTTGGTGTCGTTGGCAGACCCGTGGAGATATGAGGGGCCCTTAGAAGGCTAATGAGGTATGTTGGTGTCGTTGGCAGACCCGTGGAGATATGAGGGGCCCTTAGAAGGCTAATGAGATATGTTGGTGTCGTTGGCAGACCCATGGAGATAAGAGGGGCCCTTAGAAGGCTAATGAGATATGTAGGTGTCGTAGGCAGGCCCGTGGAGATAAGAGGGGCCCTTAGAAGACTAATGAGATATGTTGGTGTCGTTGGCAGACCTGTGGAGATAAGAGGGGCCCTTAGAAGGCTAATGAGATATGTTGGTGTCGTTGGCAGACCCATGGAGATAAGAGGGGCCCTTAGAAGGCTAATGAGATATGTAGGTGTCGTTGGCAGGCCCGTGGAGATAAGAGGGGCCCTTAGAAGGCTAATGAGATATGTAGGTGTCGTTGGCAGACCCGTGGAGATAAGAGGGGCCCTTAGCATGCTAAATGAGATATGTTGGTGGTCGCTGGCAGACTTGTGGAATGTGGATATGAGGAGGCTTATGGAGATATGTTAGGGCCGTTGGCAGAATTGTGGAGATGTGCAAACTCTGGGATTGTTGGGGGGGGGGGGCTATGATGTCGCTGAGTGTGTAACCTTAACAACGGCCCTGAAAAGGTCATATAAATGGTCCTAAAGTAGAGATATGGATAGATGTCGAATACTTGAGTGGCAATGGGGGCAGGAAAGAAGAAATCTAAAATTATGGAAGAATATGCTTTGAAGGGAAAAAAACCAAGGAAACAAGCACAAGCAGGAAGTGGAAGATCCCACAAAATACTTCAAAGAAAGCGGCTAAAAAAGTCTGAACCTGTTTCTGCATTAAGCCGATTTAAAAGTCACATCCCAATCAAACCCCATGCAGATGGTTTGGGGGCGTTTTTTTTTGTTTGAAGTTTACTTTCCGCTGCAAAGGAACTCACTACAGATAATGTCACTTTTTTGTAACCTGTTGTGTATATCATTAACTTACAACTAGCTGGCGCGTTCATCATTACCTTATATCTAGCTGGAGTGTATACCATTCGTTTCGTCAACCTGCGCCTCAGGCCCGGGGTGGCCGGGATCATAGAGTCAAAGGTCATCACTGGCGGGGACACGAGAGCGGGGACAGTTTCACTTTGACCACTGAGGGCCGGGTCGCTGGCACTGTTCTCCTGAAGATTTCTTCTGGACGTATTCCTCTTGGGCTTGACTGGGCTCAGTCGGCCTGTCTCCATGTTTTTTTTTTTGTAAACGTTCTTGAAAGATTGTTTAATCCCAGACGAAGAAATATTTCTTTCGTTTATTCCATAATGAAGTTAATCCAGATTTTTAATGAAATATCTAAACAAGCGCGCGGTCACTTTAAAAAATAAATCAGAATCAGTATCTGACAATAAAAAACACACAAATACAATCAAATATTTTCTTTTGAGTCCCCAAGTTTATAACACTGGATACATTGTAGCAGTAAAGCAGTAAAAAAATTTTTTAGAAGCTTTGGGTTATTAGGAAGTCGTAAACAATGAACTATTTAAATTAGTTTCGAACAATTCAAATACGTTTTTTTTAAAAAAAATTTCTATTGAATGAATTAATAATAGTTCTTAAAAACATCCTAACAAGTGAGATTAGGAACTCAATGATGTGGCAGTAAGTTGGGGAATACATTCAAAACAAAAAGCGTGCATATGCCTTCAAGTACAGACACTAATTTGACTCATTCATCTTCAATTGTTGTGGCGGACTTACGTTAGATGAGGCCCTGGGCACAGAAGTAAATGTTGGGCCCTTTAGAAAGAGAGAGAGAGAGAGAGAGAGATCTAAGGGTTTGAAATTGGAGCTCTGTGGGGCCCCTAGTTTTTTGAGGGGCCCTGGGCGCACGCCCAGTGAGCCCGTCCTTAAATCCACCTCTGGAGATAACTGATCGATGAAAGTAAAAGAACAGCAGAAAAAAAGGGTCGTAAAACACCAAGGAAAGATTTTAAATGTGAGTAATGCATATTCCAATGAGGCAGTTGATAATGTATCCCCCCCTCCCGCGGGGTGGAGGGCGTAAGGCGCAGAGGGTTAATTTATCAATAAATTAAATACCGGTTTATATTTTAACACTAAGTTGTTGTTTTTCTTCTTCTTTTTTTAATTAACGATCTGATAAGAATCTTTAACAAGAGTTCACGTTTTTGAAAACACTTTATGAAAACAAAGCCATGAATTTGATAGTAATAAAGTAACACACTCACAAGCCAAGAAAACAATTAAACAATTTTTGGTTTCAACTTGTTTCCCCTTTTTTAAAGAAAATTAAAATCCACAATTAAAATACACTGGGAAAAAAAAAACTAACAGTAACACACACAGAAAGACAAAATATAGGCCACGTCTAATGTATGTTATTTATGCAACACTTTTTTTTTATATTGTTATTTTAACACATGACTGAAATACGTTATCCCTTTAAACTTGCAGAACACAGTCCGTTAAGTACAATACACGCACAACCACAAATAAGACTAACCCAATGTGTAGCAGACGTAATACGACGGAAGCCTTTTCACGGTTGTGTACCTCCGCTCTACTTGAAAATTAAGTGACGGAACTCCACATCGGGGACTTTTTTTTTTAATGTTTTTCTTTTCGTATTAAAACCGTAAAGAGGAAAAGAAAGGGGGGGGGGAGTGGTTGTAGGTTAGGACGACAAAGGCATGAATGTATGTCATATGTACGTTCAAAACAGACTCTAAAATTAACTGTGTGAAAGTATGTATGTAATGTATGTATGGATGTGCTGTAGTGCAGAATTGCTTGTCTATGTATATTGTATGTTTGATGATGTATATGGAGGCATTATCATATATGCCCACATGTGTGGTGTGCATAGATAATTTCAGAGCAGCTCTTAAGGATTGGGCTAATGAGGCGGCTGTCTAGGGAAGGGCCCCTGTCTAGACTATTGAAAAAAAAAAGAAGTCTGATTTAAAAGATATAACTTTTTCCGAACGATCTTGCTTACTCCAGAGGAATACTTTGTGCTGGTTTTAAACTGGGACACTTGGACGGGGGTGGGGGGGGGGGTAGCGGCGCAGAGGGTCTGACAACGACCCTGACAAAGTTTTCGCTTAGAGCCTGGAATTTAATTTTGCCTAGCCCCCCCCCCCCCCACCTTTAAATTGGGTCCAAAATGTTCATTGCCTACGGCCCATAAAAGACTTTTGTTTATGTTTGTATGGGTGTTTGTACATGTTTGTATAGGAGTTAGTACAAGTACATGCTAGTTTAGGTGTTTGCGCATGCTTTTATGGACGTTCGTACATGTCTGTATGTAAGTCTATACACGTTTGGATGGGTGATTATAAATATGCGTATAGGTGTTTGTATGTTTGTATGGGGCGTTAGTACATGTTTGAATGCATCTGATGTGAAGGGAGGTGTGTCAAAGCGTTTCAATAAATACCAGCACTAATTTATCAGCAAATAATAATTATACGGTATCTCAGCTAAACTGACTTGATTTTTTTTTAAAGAAGACATACATTATAAAAACCCCCGCCTAACCTCCATTTCTCTGTCTGTTTAGCCAACTTCTCAACGGTTACAACAAAGAAGTCGATTTCTGTTAAAGTCACGTGGCTGATGGACCTGTATCGACCAATGCCCCCCTCCTCTCCCCCCCACGACTGGACAGTGGACACACGCAGAAAGTGGACAACGTGCAAACATTTCGTTTGTTACATTCATCCAGCCACTCTTTCCATCTTTTATACCTCTGTGTTTCTATTGTCTTCTTTCCCCTCTTGTTCTTTTTTTATATTTCTCCAATTGCACGTTCTCAAATTTGTCTTTACCCATCATGCCTCAACATCTGTCTGTCTTGTCTTGTGTCTATTCTCCCCTGTGTACGCCAGTCTGTCTTTCTTGTCTTGTGTCTTTTCTCCCCTGTGTACGCCAGTCTGTCTTTCTTGTCTTGCGTCTTTTCTCCCCTGTGTACGCCAGTCTGTCTTTCTTGTCTTGCGTCTTTTCTCCCCTGTGTACGCCAGTCTGTCTGACTTGTGTCTATTCTCCCCTGTGTACGCCAGTCTGTCTTTCTTGTCTTCTGTCTTTTCTCCCCTGTGTACGCCAGTCTGTCTGACTTGTGTCTATTCTCCCCTGTGTACGCCAGTCTGTCTGACTTGTGTCTATTCTCCCCTGTGTACGCCAGTCTGTCTTTCTTGTCTTCTGTCTTTTCTCCCCTGTGTACGCCAGTCTGTCTGACTTGTGTCTATTCTCCCCTGTGTACGCCAGTCTGTCTGACTTGTGTCTATTCTCCCCTGTGTACGCCAGTCTGTCTTTCTTGTCTTGCGTCTTTTCTCCCCTGTGTACGCCAGTCTGTCTTTCTTGTCTTCTGTCTTTTCTCCCCTGTGTACGCCAGTCTGTCTGACTTGTGTCTATTCTCCCCTGTGTACGCCAGTGTGTCTGACTTGTGTCTATTCTCCACTGTGTACGCCAGTCTGTCAGGCTTGTGTCTATTCTCCACTGTGTACGTCAGTCTGTCTGACTTGTGTTTATTCTCCCCTGTGTACACCAGTCTGTCTGACTTGTGTCTATTCTCCCCTGTGTACGCCAGTCTGTCTGACTTGTGTCTATTCTCCCCTGTGTACGCCAGTCTGTCTGACTTGTGTCTATTCTCCCCTGTGTACGCCAGTCTGTCTGGCTTGTGTCTATTCTCCACTGTGTACGTCAGTCTGCCTGACTTGTGTCTATTCTCCCCTGTGTACACCAGTCTGTCTGACTTGTGTCTATTCTCCCCTGTGTACGCCAGTCTGTCTGACTTGTGTCTATTCTCCCCTGTGTACGCCAGTCTGTCTGGCTTGTGTCTATTCTCCACTGTGTACGTCAGTCTGCCTGACTTGTGTCTATTCTCCCCTGTGTATGCCAATACATGATGAAGCAGGGAAATCCGTGAAATTTTAGACCAACCAGCTTAAAATATAAAGTAGCTGTAGCCACAGACACCCAAATAGAATTGGTCAAACTGGTTTGATGGGGCCCGCAAAGAGAATAATAAAATGAAGTATAATCAGCAAGGGGCTACTCGGGCAGACCTGTCTGCCCGGGACCCCCATAGACAATACTCAATATAATTAAATATAAATGGTCAATCAGCATTGGGGCAATATGGCTTAGCCCAGAGGGGATTCTGAGCAAGTGTCCGGGTGAGGCCCAAGCGTAAAGATGGCCACATCTATAGTTCGAATCAAGAAAAGAGAAAACAAACACACACACGCACACAAACTCGAGCACAAAAATAACAATTCTTCCGACTTCAAATCACGCAAGCCGTTGATGGAGACAGCATTGAAAAATTAGGTCATATTATAATGCCAGGGGAAACTACTCACAGAAACAGCATCTTCCTGATTCTAAAAATAGCTAACACCAAGAATAAACAACCCAATCTCCTCCCCCCCACCCAACAACCTCCCACCAATATCTCACGCCCCTGGAAACCCCACCCCCCACCCCACCCGCAATCACGTGTCCAGAGATGTTTAGACAGTGACAAGTGAAGCTGACAGACCAGATCATGATTTAAGTCGAAAAAAAAATATAAATAAAGCGCCGCGGTGTAATACTGTTGTCTGTAGCCTGTGTCCATCTCGGACAGCTTCAAGATCTGAACACTTTCAACAAACGGGATATTTGTTCTCACGTTATCTTATAAGCATACCCCTCCCCCCCCCCCCCCGCCAAACACACAGACACATCATCACCAGCTCACACAATAAAATGCGTTGATCTCAAATTCTATATTTAGAAGATTCAACTCCATTCATTATTAATGTATAACTATGTCCCATCCCCACCACTCCCTTCAGGGACACATCTCAGGTATGCAGTCTGACAACAAAAACTCTTGCCATTGTAAACAATATATATATATATATATATATATATATATATATATATAGAATTCTCGCATGCTTGATACACATGAGAAAATGGCTGATACTTTGATTTGTATCATGTAAAACATATTCTTAGTCGATGAGCGGAGATGATATTCGATGGGTGTTTCCATATTTTTAAGTTGGCATGCAAAGATGATAGTTTGATTTATCATATTTCTAGTCGGTGTGCTTAGATGATATTTATTTATCATATTTTAGTTGGTGTGCAAAGATGACATTTGGATTTATCCTATTTCTAGTCGGCGTGAAAAGATTGTATTTAATTTGTCTGACAAATTTAATTTCATGAACAATGATGATATTTGATTTTTCCAGGCCAACCACGTTTTTTAAGTTGATGATCAAAGATGATATTCTATTACAATGGTGGCCGCCTGGGTTTCTTGTGTATAATCCAAATGAGCAAATGGTCCCTATTATTTCTTTCTCTTCTCCCAACTAAATCTAATATATAAATTCATTATAGTGCAGCTCATTAAATTAATGTAATATTTAAAAAAAAAAGAAGTCCATCAGAATGCGGCCCTCGTAGAACGCGCGCGTGCCCACCCGGCCCCACCCCCCATACCGCCGCGGTTATTAACCTACCTGTGGTACGCGTGCCCCAAGGGGTAACGGGAATAGAAAGGTTATGCACGGGGTACGCGGCGACATTTAATTTTCGTTTAAAACAACACAACAATTTGAAGACGGTCGCCAGATTTCTGCGTGAATCATCAGCAAAACAGCGCGCACAAATATCGCAGTAAAAAACGGGCAAACACATTACACAATGAAAATAAGTCCATTTATTCGCGAACTTATGCGTGATTGGTACCCGCGGACATACTTTCGCATCCTTTGGGGGTTACAGTCACCGCCTAAACGTTTGAGAACAGCTGACCTACCAGGTCTGGATGGTTTTTCTTTATCATGTTAACAATTAAAAGATAGTACATATATATATATATATATTTATATATATATAGGCTACCCGTTCTACCAACAGACACCGGGATCATCATAAGCTGTAAGACCGAAAATTAGCAACGCCAATTCAACTCCAAATATCAGTCACGTGACATTGAACGGTTTTTATGTAAAGAGGAAAAAAAAAGGATGGTTGAAATTTTTTTTTTAATTTAACGCTTCAAACGGCAGTGTTTACATCCGCCCTCCGCCGTCCCTCCACCCCCACCCCCCCCCAACCACCAAAAAGTCAAATTGAAATGTCAAAAAAAAAAAGAACAAACAACTTGATATTAAAAGATGTCACGTCGACAAGATCTTTTCATTCACACTCTCCTCCAATGTCATTGTGTTCAGACAATCTCAGTCGGATTATTATTTGACATCAACAAATCACAGACATGTGTATTGAATACAATTACATTCTAAACACGCAGCACACACACACACACTAGCTGAAATATGTCAAGAATGAGGCACTATTGCGAAACTAAGTAATCCTTTTTCATAAGACTTTGTAATCCTGTAACATAAAGACGTCTCAAATGGGAAAATGCCCTTTTTCTTGAACAAAGTGAACTCCCCACCCCCCTCCAAACCAACGTAAGATACTAACCGTTAGTCTTAGACAATTCATTATCCAAAAGTAGACAAATCCGTTATACGAGCAATGCTAATTAGTGCCGAACCCAGGGATTTGGGGGTCTGGGGGGCTTGGCATCTTTGGGGGCCCCTGAATTTTGACATTCGACACCATGGCATGAGATAATGTACTTAATATTTAATGTAAAAAATTTTTGGGGGCCCCCTCAAGCTGGGGCCCGGGGGAGAACTTTCGAATTCGGACCCTCCCCCCACCCTAGGTACGGCTCTGAATCGCTAATAGATGAATACATTATCCAACAGTGGACACTGCCCGACGTAAAGTTAAGTTAAAATCCAAATATCCAAGAGTAGACAAAGGTTAGAAACAACAAAATTATCGAACGAAAATAAAATACACCCTAATATCGGTTTCCAAAAGAGTATATAGTACATTCAAACAGTGCCGAACCTAGGGATTTGGGGCCCCGGGGGCTTGGCCTATTTCCGGGCCCCTGCATTTCGATATTAGACATCATGATATGAGATAATGTACTTAATATTGAATGTAAAAGATATTTTGGGGGCCCCCCCTCAAGCTGGGGCACGGGTGGGACTTACGAATTCGGACCCCCTCCCCCACCCTAGGTACGCCTCTGCATTCCAATTGTGGCAAAATGTGACACAGAGCCACATGTGGCTCAACTTCGAATATGAAGCTGCTACCACTGAGTAGCTTTTTTTCAATTCTCTATAATTTCATTACTCTTTTTTTTTTTGCTGAATTTTGAAATAAACCATGGTGTGGATTGTCATAGTACTTTATAATATTTCATAGTACTTTATAGTATTTTATAGTACTTTATAGTATTTCATAGTACTTTATATAATATTTCATAGTACTTTATATAATATTTCATATTACTTTATATAATATTTCATAGTACTTTATAGTATTTCATAGTACTTTATATAATATTTTATAGTACTTTATATAATATTTCATAGTACTTTATAGTATCTCATAGTACTTTATAGTATTTCAAAGTACTTTATAGTATTTCACAATACTTTATATAATATTTCATAGTACTTTATAGTATTTCATAGTACTTTATATATTTCATAGTACTTTATCGTATTTCATAGTACTTTATATATTTCATACTCATAGTACTTTATGTAATATTTCATAGTACTTTATATAATATTTCATAGTACTTTATAGTATTTCATAGTACTTAATTGTACCTCATAGTGATTCATAGAATATGTAAAATCACGAATGCGGCTCTCATAGACTTAAAGCAGTGGTTCTAAAGCTTTCACACTAGGCCACCCACAATGGAAACTGTTTTCACGACACACTGACCTAAACCGGGGCCAACACCGGTGTAGAGTGACCTAAATTGTTAGCAATGCAATTATATCGCAGATACGCAACCAGAACGGGGAAAAAAATGACCAACCAGTGATTTGACCCACAATGCCCTCACTGACCTAGATTCCATGCACCAATTCTTTTTGCTTACATCGTAAATAACTTGCGTTTACAATTGTGGCGGTGATGGGTTGGTGATGGGTATGAATGCAGACAAAAGGTCTGGAATAATAATGATAATAAAATGTACCGTCCCAATTATAGTCACACGCTGTGACAGTCATAGGAGAACGCGTCTGTCACATTGCGCTAGGAAATAATAAATCAACGCAGTTTTAGATTCATTGACAGTGTATGTATACGCTTTTTTTAGTATATTATATTTTAATCAGCTTTGTTTTTATAATCCATAAAAACAATACACAAAAAAGAAGGACGAAACTACCAAACAAAAAAAATCATAAAATTTTGGGTGCATCAGATCAGAAATCTGCTACAACAAATGGATATGCGAACCAGGCGCTGACGTTACTTCATTCATTATTGTTAATTTAGGTAAAACGATCATTTTGTTAGGAATATTTTTTAAAATTTTAATTCTTTTGCGCCACCACCGCTGCCGGCGTGACAGGGAGTTGTGTACCTACCACCACAGGTATATTGGCGGCTTTGGTGTGCGTGTGTCAACTACGTCTATCAGACTGACAGAAAATCGGTTTACACCACTTGTACATTCTGACTAGACCAACAGGGTGAATGTACTGCACTGCCTAACGGAACGACATAGACTATAACCATCTTTAATCGAAATGCACTTGTCAGATTAAAAAAAAAATCAACTTATAATATAACAAACACTATCTTGTTTGAGTCCTCAATTTGAAACCTTACACGAAATTCAAAAAATAATAAACAAAAAATAAAACGACAAAACAACAAGAACAGCAATGTGCCCTCCAGGCTTAACCCTAAACACGTTTTACCTGTGCGGATAGAAAAAACTAGATACATACGTGTGTATTGTGCATTAACCTATTTTATAAATTTACCGCACTAATATTAACTCAGAGGCGTAACTAGGGAGAGGGGGTCCAAATCCGAAAGTCCCCCCGAGCCCCAGCTTGTGGGGGGGGGGTCCCCCAAACATTTTTTTACATTAAATATTAAGTGCATGATCTTATGTCATGATGTCGAATGTCAAAATGCAGGGGCCCCCCAAAGAGGCCAGGCCCCCGCGGGCCCCCAAATCCCTAGGTTCGGCACTGTGTTACCTCCCCCTGTTTCTGTGTGGTTAGCACAACACCCAGCCGCCTTTACTCCCCCAACTTAAAGTCAGGTGCCCTTGGGGACTTTCACCAGGACTGGAAAAATCCCAAGGTTCTCACTGAGATTCGAACCCGGGACAATCCGGTCGACAGTCAAGCGCTCTAAAATTGTGGGCCTAGGTTTGTAATAAAAAAAAGGGCTTACTTTTGCACACAAATAGAAAATAATATGTCACCTTTAAAATGGATTAAGATCTTCAACATTTTCTAAGCAGCGGGTGGGCGAACCTTTTTGGGGGCCGCGTGCCCAAAACGTCAACCCAAAAAAAACCCCACCTCTTATTTATAGCAAAGTGTCAACACCCCAATTAAAGGAAGGGATATTTTAGTCTGAGTGCCGACTTATGATGCTCTGAGTGCCGACCAGAGCAAGTAATGGGTACATGGGTCATGGGTCAATGTTCCCTGACCCATGAGCCATCCTTAGTCTCCGCCCGACCCTAAAAAAAAACCCGTTGTCGCGCGATTTTTTTAAAATTTCAAAATGGTTTCTATGGCGACGGCCGCCATCTTGAAAATAAAAACATTCAATGGGTCATGGGTCATGATGGGTCTGGGTCAAGAACTTGATGGGTCATATGGGTCATGGGTCAAGCTCAGTGACCCATTACTTGCTCTGAGTGCCGACTGTGGCACGCGTGCCATAGTTCGCCACCACTGTTCTATAGCAATATGCTTGTTTCCAGAAGATGCACAACCGTGGATAGGATTTCTTGCCAGTTTCCTTGTATAAAGCCATACGCAACTCCACAGTGAAACCTTTCTATTTGATATTTCAGGGCTGATTTTTTTCTCAGTGCCTAATATTACAGATTCTATCTGAGGACGGATGGTCGTGCGGCAAAGGACTCGACCTAAAGGTACATGGATCGATCTCCGGTGAGGACCAAGGACATTTTTCAGGTCTTGGCTCAAGTTACCGTTATATCTCCCGTGGTGCCTCCATGGCGATTGCACTATCGGCTATGGTGAAAATCAAAGAAGGGCACCATAAAAACCGTCCAATTAGTGGTTTATAGGTTCTTAGAGATTTTATCGTATCCTTAACACACACACACACCAAGTAAAATAAAAAACAAGCGATTAAGCCTGTTCCATTCTGGACACAGGACGTGTTAGCGCATTTTCATGTTATGTATCAGTACGTTTGTTATCTTTCAGTAAATATTTGTAAATTTTGTAAATGTTTATAAATTCAATTGTGTAATGCATATATCTGAAAAAAGATATTAAAAGGACGTTTCTTTATATTTGAAAACAAAATTATTTTCTCTTAAATCTAACTACAAGTGGTTTGTGGTCACTGAAATAGGACTCATAATTGAAACATTCTAAATTGTAGTCATTTAATCGTCCGAAAACTCCGTCAATTGTTGCATAGCTCTGATACTTTCAATTAAACTCAGAACACAAGCTTACTATTTCATTTGATGAGTTTCTTTATAAATCTTGGTGAAACTACGTGCTGCAGTATTTCGCACCAAATGAATGGGTTATTAAACGTACAAGGTGTATATATAATATATAAGCCCCTTAGGAGCCCTGAAGCCCGGCCCTCATAGGTCCTATCGCGAAATGAACTTTTGATGTACACATGGCAGGCCAAGACCTACAAAATGATATATACATCATGGGTCTAGGACTTATAGTTGCTGAGATATAGGGCGCTCCATTATTAATATAGCTTATATAGTAAAAAAACGGTACTTTATAAGGCCCCTTTTACGGCCCTGAGAGGTCAGATCGCGAAATGGAAAAAAGTCATTTCTTGGCAGGCCAAGACCTACAAAATGATATATACATCATGGGTCTAGGACTTATGGTTGTTGAGATCTAGGGTGATGACAGACAGACAGACAGAAAGACAGACAAAACGGGGACAATAGAGCATTTTTTTTTCGAAAATGCTCTAACAACATTACAATGGAAAGGTAATCTAAATGAAAATTTAAACTTTTTTTTTTAAACACCACATTACTTCCCTTCTTTTACACTTGAACCAAATACATGTGTACCAAAAATAAAAAAATAAATAAAATCAGCGAATGTGTGTTTGTGTTTTCCCCTGGACTCCATCTGCTGCAATAACCGGTGCTACTTTAATGGACAAAGTTTGTTCATAGTTCGCTCCAACAGAGTCGAGGACTATCACTCGGTCCATTTATCGATCCACTCTTGCGACCAGTTTAAAGTTAAAAAAAAAAAAACCCAATGTGTTGAGAACTCAAAAAAATCCTCCCCCTCCCCTTCCACAACAAGAAGATTTGGGTGGCCGGGAAGGGGGGGTAATTACTACATCTTAATGTGTGGCAGGCAGAGGGAGTTCTTTCCCTTAGTCATAAAAGCAACATAGCCTCACTGCGCTGTGTATGTGTGTGTGTGTGTGGGTGTGCGTGGACTATTATTAACTTAGTTAATCAACTTAGTTAATCAACTTGAGTCTTAATCTTCATTAAGGCGATCTATGCGTCTAATCTCATAGGATTTTGTTAATCCTAATCATCATCAAACATACCGAACTGCTACATTTCAAACCCGTGATATTCTCAGGATGAGATAAATTCTTTTAATCAAACACACACAGACCCGTTCTTAAGTATTAGGGGATTGGAGGGGGGGGGAGGGATGGCCCTAAACAATGACTTCCATATATTCCCCAGACCCTAATGCTTCAGTACATATCGGGGCTCAATTACAGTGAATAATACAAGAGGTCACAGCCTCGATCAGTGTCCACGTCGTTGGTCTCGTTTGCCTTTCCCAAGAAACGGCTGTGGTGACTTCCACCCCTCCCCCCCCCACACACACACCCTCACTCCCCTTAGGGTTTATCGCTACAAATGCATTGGCACTACACTGATCGTAATAAATAAAAAAAAACAAGCTTCAGCATATCGAGTACCAGCATATCACGTACAAGCATATCGCGTACCAGCATATCATGCACAAGCATATCTAGTACCAGCATATCACGTACAAGGATATCGCGTACCAGCATATCATGTAACAGTATATCGCGTACCAGCATATCAGGTACAAGTATATCGCGTAACAGCATATCACATATCAGCATATCACGTACCAGCATATCACGTAACAGCATATCACGTACAAGCATATCGCGTACCGGCATATCACATATCAGTATATCGCGTACCGGCATATCACGTATCAGCATGTCGCGTAAGAGCATATTTCACCACGAATCTTGGCAAACAACACACATAAGTCATCAGCATCCCAAACCGTAATATAAGCAATGCATAATACCGGACCAGACTCGGCAAGTGGGCACTTTATGTTTACACCTGTCTTTGTTTTATGACAACCCCCCCCCCCCCACTTTCTTCACTGCCTCTACACTCTACATTAATAGATGACAAGGAACAGAACACAATGACTGATGCAATGTAAATCAAGAGAGAGAGAGAGAGTGTGTGTGTGTGAGAGAGAGAGAGAGAGAAAGGCAGGGGGCAAATGTGGTGGTAAGGATGACCTACAACTTTACAAACTTGTATATCTGCTCTCACATATTTGTACTTTCACATGTACCCACCCACTCGTAGGGGGGTGGGAGGGGGTGGTGTTTGTGTGCTTAATGTGCTTTCACAAAACACCAGTGCATGCTCATTGTCACACAAAGAGATTAACCATAGATATATGAGGTAAACTGTCTGAACAAATCATACTCTCTGAGCAAATCATACTCTCCGTTAGTCTGAACAAATCATACCCTCAGTACAAATCATACTCTCTGAGCAAATCATACTCCCTGAGCAAATCATACCCTCCGTTAGTCTGAACAAATTATACCCTATGAACACACCATACTCTCTGAGCAAATCATACTCTCTGAGCAAATCATACCCTCCGTTAGTCTGAACAAATCATACCCTCGGAACACATCATACTCTCTGAGTAAATCATACCCTCTGAACACTGACCAGCATGCAACATAGTAGCTTCAAATTTGAATTTTTTTTTAACTTATTCAATTACAGAGCTAATAGGGGCAATCAGTGAATTTAAAATAAATAAAATATATTGTTTTGTTATTGTAGGGTTAGGGTTGATCAAGTTAAGAAATGGTTTACTGCAAGCCAGCATTAACTGAATTTTTTTTCCGTTGATTTTTAAATACACAATCTACTTTCACACTGTCAATAAGCAATAAAAACTTAATTTGCTTATTAATAGATTAAGGGCAGTGGTATTTTTTTAGCAACTTCTTTTCAAAACTAATTTTTAACGGACTCATTTTCACTTCATAGTACGAAGTTTAAATTTAATCATATCTTTACACCCATACCAACTTTACTGTCAAACAGTCCCGTAGCGTGAGAATTTTACAGGAGGGGCAAGGCATTCTACAGCAGGGGGCCAGGAAATAGCGGGGGGGGGGGGGGCAGGTAATACATTTTTCTAAGTAGAACAAATAAGCAGGGGGGGGCAGACAAAACGCATGGGGCCCCGGCCCCCCTCGCACGCTACGGGCCTGCTGTCAAATAGGACGTATTAGCTATTCAAGGTCAAAGGTCACATTACTGAAAGGGCAATGATTCCAAAAATAAACAACCAACCAACAGCTGTTTCAACCAGAAGAAAGGTTTGAGACTTCTTCAAGTTACACCGCCACTTACGTCACAGTGCGGTATTTATTTATTATCTTTCCCCTTCACGCACGGTACCTCCATGGGGATCGTTACTGGAAGATGTCTAGCTCTGTGGCTCTCAAAAAGTGTGGTTAGGGACCCGCCCCTTGGGGTGACGACTCAAAGAGCTGATGTGAAGAGGGTCGGCAAAATAGTTCATTGATCATTTTATAGAGACTATATGTGGAGACTATATGTGGAGATTATATGTAGAGACTATATGTAGATACTATATGTGGATACTACATATGGAGACTATATGTAGACTGTACGTAGGGACTATATGTGGAGACTATATGTAGACTATACGTAGAGACTATACGTAGAGGCTATATGTGGAGACTATATGTAGACTATACGTATAGAATATACGTAGAGACTATATGTAGAGACTATATGTAGAGACTATATGTGGAGACTATATGTAGAGACAATATGTGGAGACTATAAGTAGGTACTATATGTAGAGACTATATGTGGAGACTAAATGTGGAGACTATATGTATAGACTATATGTGGAGAATATATGCAGAGACTATATGTATAGACTATATGTGGAGAATATATGCAGAGACTATATGTACCCTCGAAGCCCCCCCCCCCTAATGTACCATTCAATATACATTAATTGTTGGAGGGAGCCCCTATTCCAGTGTGGAATGGGAGGGGAGGGGGAAGGCGTACTAGATGACTGCGCAGTTTACAAAAAAAAAAAACAACAACACAGTAACATAATTAGATCCAAATGGAATGTGGGATGGCGGCCGGTCCACGCCCCAGATTTTTTTTCCCATACGAATAAACAAACAACTGCCAAAACTGGCTCGTTCATTCATTCGCTAATTCAGGGCAAACATAATAAGTGCAAGCGGAGCCATATGTGTTCGTCAGCGCAGGTTTTGGAACCAATGAAGAAGAGCAAATGATATAAAAACTTCCCATTACATAGGTTATAATTATTTCTGTATATATATATATTTATATATATATATATATATATATATATATATATATATATATATATATATTGTTTGAATTAAAACGACAAATAGTGAAGGCAAATGGTTATTATTTAGATAGGTTCCTTCAATCAAAGGGAGACAGGTCATCATTTCGTTGAGGAGGAAGGTCAAAGTGCATCTCAAGCCAATGAGGGGACTTGAATGCATTATGGCGAACAGGTAAGACTTGGGGGGGCAGGAGGGGGTGGGTGGGTGGGTGGGTTGTATCTATCTCTGAGATGTAAAATATGAGGGTATATACATAAGCCCTGCATCTATAAATAGATTTGTTTATACAAAAGTCTGGCGCTCGGTGGAGGTGGTGGCGGAGGGAGGGAAGTGGAGGGAGGTGTGTGTGGGGTGTAGGGAGGTGTGCTGACCAGATGGAGACAAGAAGCAGATGGTCGACTCACGTTTGTGGCACCAAAGTGAAAACGTCGACAGGGCGTGGCATGTTGGAAAAAGGATATATATATACACTAGCATATACAGCTTAACATTTTCTTTCCATCAACGAACAAACAGTTGCTTTTTTTTCAATAAAAAGTTATGATACAGCATTTTATGAAATCAGTTATAAAGAAGCTAATTTGTTAAAGAATAAAAATTTACATATTTTTTTTCTTTTGTTATCTTTTGTGAGACAAATCTTTGGCAGTCATGTAACTAATGTCTGCCATTGGAAAAATACTTTCATTTAGAGATAATCTTTTTTCTTATTTTTAATCCTTTTTGCGAAATCGTGATTTCACATTCACTTGATGTTTTATGATCCACTTTATCTTATGTCCTAATCATTTTATTGAAAGTAGGGAAGTTCAATTGGCTCAGGGTTAAACATGCATATCACCTGCAAATTCACCAAGGACACATTTTTTCTTTGTATAAATATATATATATATATATATATATATATATATATATATATATATATATATATATATATGGCCAATAACACT
This sequence comes from Bulinus truncatus, assembly GCA_021962125.1. Classification (NCBI taxonomy): domain Eukaryota; kingdom Metazoa; phylum Mollusca; class Gastropoda; family Planorbidae; genus Bulinus; species Bulinus truncatus. The sequence goes on from JAGDYQ010000108.1 coordinate 303,220, forward strand.
TATATTTAGAAAATCCTTCTTAAAAAATCAACTCTTAATTGTATCATTAATTAATGTCTCCAAATTAACATTCAATTTATTTTTAAAACAACTATAAATTATAAACTTTTAATAAACATCAACTAGTAATACTGAAATCGAAAACTCCTTCCAAACCTCCTTTTTTAAAAAAAAAAAATAATATAACATCCGCCCCCTAAACTCTTCCTTTTTCTTTATGAGTTTCCGTAAATGTTATTTTTTCACGTAACGACTTCCGTTTTATTTAACCTGAACTGCTCAGACGCCATCAAGCACCTTAGATACACAGTGCGGCACATCTACGCACAAACTTTACAAATGGTACACAATAAAACATGGTCTACTTAAGTAAATACAAATTAAAAAAAAAATAAGTATCTTATAATTGTCGGTTACTGCACCGGTACAAGAAAATCTGATTCTAATTATAATTTTACAAAAACCCAAACAAACAAACAAAAAACCTAACTGTTTAGGCTTCGCAGTTTAAGACTAAAAATCACGTACATCTTTAATACAAATGCACTTTTACCTGATGAGTTATATGTCATAAACAACAGCTTTTTTTATATCCAAGTTAATTATTACATTGTAAATTCAAAGTGAGGGGTTCAGTCCGCTGGGGAAGGGGAGGGGGTGTGTGTTTGCCCGGCTACCTATATTGTTGTGGTATACAGTCTGGTCTGTTCAAGAGAGAATACAAGTCAACCGTCACACAATAACAACAACCCAACTTTTGTACTCGGCTGATCTAAAGCAGTGGTCGTCTCCCCCCCCCCCTTAACCTTTTTATCTCGCCACCGACCGGTCAGCGTTAGACAATTTCACAGCGGCCCACTAATTATTTCTCGTCCATGGGAAAGTCGCACATATGTATATACTATACATTCATACCTGGCTACTCGGCAGGGTACAACAACAAGATAATCAAAGGGCACCCTGTTACGTTTAGAAGTTACCCCCCCCCTTTTGCACACGCACCTCCCGCCAGTATCGAGTGACTCATCAGTTGACCATGGAACATAACCCAGGGTCATGGGCAGAAATTTTACATCTAGAATTTACCCCCCCCCCTCCCCTTTTCCACCTCCACTGGCAATTTAAATTTACCCCGCCAATACGGACCCTCTCGCTCCTCATCAGTTGACCATGGAATGTAACGCAAGGCCATGGATATGTTACGTCAAGAATTCACCGCATCTCCCCCCCCAATGCAATGTGTCTAACTTAACCCCTTCAATGCTAGCCCCGCCACACACACACCTCCCACCAATGATAGGGCGGAGGAATGTAAAACGCTACTGTTGAACTTAACCCCTTCCATGCTAGCCCACGCCACGCACCACGGACCTTTATAAAAGCCGGACCAGAAGATATACAGAGAGAGAGAGAGAGTGGGGAGTCGGCCCCGCACACTTAGAACAATCGGTCCAGTAGATTTAGAGAAGTTTTATAGAATATTTAGAGTAGAGAGTCGGCGTGTAAACTATTAAGTTTTGCTCTGGTTATATATATATATATATATGTATATATATATATATATGTGTGTGTGTGTGAATTAAACTAAGTGTTGTAGTGCATACTCCTGAGTTCTGTTGCTTGCATATTAGTACAGTTAATAGTTAGAGTTAAAGACTTGGTAATTAAGTTTAAATTACCTGGTGAGCCTGCTATAGATAAATATATATTAGTAGAAATATCGTACGTAACATTTGGCGAGCCTACATATATATCAGAAGGCCGTACGTAACACACCCCAACAAGTCAATCAAAGGTCTTCCTCTTGACAATCAATCAAAAGTCACCCCAACTAGTCAATCAAATGACCCCACTTTACAAGTCAATCAAAGAACTCCCCAATAAGTCAATCAAAGGTCACATCAACAAGTCAATCAAAGGTTACCTCAACAAGTCAATCAAAGGTCACCTCAACAAGTCAATCAAAGGTCACCTCAACAAGTCAATCAAAGGTCACCTCAACAAGTCAATCAAAGGTCACCTCAACAAGTCAATCAAAGGTCACCTCAACAAGTCAATCAAAGGTCACCTCAACAAGTCAATCAAAGAACACCAAACAAGCCAATCAAAGCACCCCACCCCCACCATCCACAACAAGGCAATAAGACTTACCGTGCCGTTCATGGTACCTTTACCTTCGGTCACTTTACGTCTCTCGGCAGAGTCTGAAAGTAACAAAAAAAAAATAAAACCATTGCAAGCAATGGCTAGAACTCTGGATCAGTAGTATTCAATAGAACACTGGACCAATAGTATTCAATAGAACACTGGCCCAGTAGTATTCAATAGAACATTGGCCCAGTAGTATTCAATAGAACACTGGATCAGTAGTATTCAATAGAACACTGGACCAATAGTATTCAATAGAACACTGGCCCAATAGTATTCAATAGAACACTGGCCCAAAAGTATTCAATAGAACACTAGCCCAATAGTATTCAATAGAACACTGGATCAGTAGTATTCAATGTCTATATGATTTATTCTAGTTAGGGTGTGCATCTGTATCTGTTTATAACACATATTCATACCTATATCAATCATACAATTATAATTCTGTAATGTATGGGGCTCCTGGTAAACTAAATGGGGATCCCTGGACTCCGCGACCCCAAATTAAACAAACACAAGTAGAATTTCAAAATCAACGCCGCCAACTCACCCAAAACTGTAGGCCTCTGATAAGCATCCAAACTGCACCCCGCACCCTCTCGCTGTGGATATGCTGCGGGTGCTATTAAGTAGCTATCTACTTTGCATATCCATGAGCACGATTCAGTACTTACTAATTACATTTGGTCTTCTACAGTATCAGAATGATTACACGTTGTCATATACTGAATCAGAATGATTACACTTTGTCATCTACAGTATCAGAATGATTACAATTTGTCATCTACT